>JACERP010000171.1:0-212441 GCA_014080715.1 Scenedesmus sp. NREL 46B-D3
CACATGCGTGTGGCGTGTCGTGTGTTTGGCGGCCTTCAATGCTATGGATGTTGGCAGGAGGGCAGCCAACCTACAGCATGTGCTAAACAGGCAGCATGACCTTGTTGCCAGTCCAGCAGGTGGCCCTGCCCGGGCGCCACCTGCTGACCAGCAGCTTATCACTCAGTTGTTGCAGCCTGCTACTCCCTCAGCTGCGCAACTGGCTCATAATGAGGCAGTGAGGCAGCACAGAGAGCAGCAGCAGCTACAGCTTCAGCAGCGGCGACAGCAGGAGCTTGATGAGCTGGTGCAGACGAAGAAGAAGGCGGTGGCTAGGTTTTGGGAGCTGCTGGTTGACTTCATAGTCATCAAGGCGGCACCCTTGACCTGGCTGGATATTGTGCCAGCTGATCACCCCTTTTTACGCGTGGTTGAAGGCCGGCTGCAGCTAGCACCAAGAAGGGACTTGGCCTCTGCGTCATAGCATGAATTGGGGTTATTTCTTGCATCCTCTGCTCTTTGATCCGTTTTGCTACATTGTGGTTGCATGTCTTGTGCTGTTAGTACTCTCATGCAGCCTGTGTCAGCCAGTAGGTGTGTTGGGCGGTGCCATTGCCAGGGGTGTGGCCTTGTCGACACATCAGTAGGTGGCAGGTGCCTGTGGTGCCCGGCGCTGCGGGTTATGCTGTTGCTTTGTGCGCGTTCTAGTAGCAGAGAGTTATGATCATGTTGATCATCATGTTGTACAATGTCTTCAACACCTGAAGCAGGAGCACCGAGGTGCCCAGTACCTGCTAGTTGTTGCCATGTTGCATGTTCCAATCCTATTTCGCTGACGTTGACACCTTTTTGTTCCGTCCTGATGATTTTTCTCTGCGCAGAGTTTGTGTTATTTTGGGTGAGGAAGCTGCAAATTGCTTCTCTGAGGCTTTTTGTGGTTTATTCTCGTGTCCTGCGCGCTGCAGTCCTCGAAGTGTTCCGTTCCCAACGTGCACACCCATGTAACTCTCCTCAATCAACCGACGGCCGGCAGACACCATGTAACCCCTCTTCCGTGACGGCCGGCAGGTGAGAGCCTGCCGTGTCGTGCGGTGTGGCTGGCTTGCTCCCCTCATCACAATGTGCACCGACTGGTGTGGGATATGGTCTGCCTGGCATCTATACATGCGTTTGAAAAGGCCGCAGAGCGGCCTGGGCTGTGGCAAGTGATCTTGTGGTGCCTGTGCTGGTGGAGCAGGTGGCGGTACGTGCGGCACTTGGTGCTTTTTGGGATGCGCTTGCTGACTTTGCCGCTACGGCCAGAGTGCCGCGGCGGTGCAAGAACCAGCTGTTGACCCGGCAGCCGTTTATCTCCTGGCACACTGTGTTGCGGGGTAATGGTCTGCGTGTGGTACGGCGGTGATAGCCACCATTCTGCATGTATTTATGCCCGTTTGCTCTCTGTCAAGCCTGAGACTGGTGGTCCTGCGCTGCAGGAGCTGTACGGTTTGTGGTGCGGCTGCTGCAATATGCAGTTGCATTGCCCCTGCAGCAGCTGCCAGGTACTTCTGCTCCCCCCCCCTTGTTTGCTGCCTCGGACCAAGGTATTGACCTTTACTGGCCAACTTTGTCCCGTTGAGTTCAGCCCGCCCGCTGTACTGCACAAGTATGGCCTGCTGTCACCGACACTGTTTTAGGTTAGTCATGCTGCTTGTCCCAATAGAATTCTACACTGCGTGTTGTGAGTCTGACGGTTCTGCCTGCAGAGCCACGTGTCATGTCTCGCGCACAGAGGCTTTCTCGGGGTGGGCCTCTTTTGGGTGACAGTCTGTTTTTCCGCTGAACTTCTAGCAGCTCTCTTTGTTTTCGGGTGTTCGTTGCGACGTAGTCGCCTGTGCACACCATGTAACCCCTCTTCTCTCTCTCACCCGACGGCCGCACAGTACCCAACCAGGGGTTGACAACCCTGGGGGTTCTTCTCTTCGACGGCCGCACAGTCATGCTGCTTGTCCCAATAGAATTCTACACTGCGTGTTGTGAGCCCGACGGTTCTGCCTGCAGAGCCACGTGTCGTGTCTCGCACACAGAGGCTTTCTTGGGGTGGGCCTCTTTAGGGTGACAGTCTGTTTTTCCGCTGAACTTCTGGCAGCTCTCTTTGTTTTCGGGTGTTCGTTGCGACGTAGTCGCCTGTGCACACCATGTAACCCCTCTTCTTCGACGGCCGCACTTTTTGGGTGACAGTCTGTTTTTTTCGCTGAACTTCTAGCAGCTCTCTTTGTTTTCGGGTGTTCGTTGCGACGCAGTCGCCTGTGCACACCATGTAACCCCTCTCCTTCGGCGGCCGCACTCTCGGCTTTCTCGGGGTGGGCCTCTTTTGGGTGACAGTCTGTTTTTCCGCTGAACTTCTAGCAGCTCTCTTTGTTTTCGGGTGTTCATCATCATCATCATCATCATATTACCCATTCAAGCCATAGCATCAGCGCCATCGGCCCCGCGCCCCACCGGGGCGGAAAGAGGAGGGAGCACTGCTCCAGAATGTTTGCATGCATTGCGCACATCCCAAGACTTGACAAGAAAAGCAGCAATACACGGTGACACCATCCGACATCTTCCAGAACTGCCCCAAACATCATCAGATACAAAACGCAACACCTTGATTGACGAATCAGCCATGGACAAAACGCTGCGCAACTCTTCAGCGCAACCAGGCAGGGATCTGATCTCAGCAAACATACTATCCCTCTGAGCAGAAGTAGCAGGGCAATCAAACATGAAGTGTGACAAAGACTCAACTTCTGCACCACAACAAGGACATCCTGAAGTGGAGTTAGCTCTGCGACCGCCAAACTGACTAGTACGCTCATGTACACACAAACAACCCATACGAACACGCAAACGCAATTCAATACCACGTGGAATTGCCACTGAACGCAAATACGGCCTAGGCCTCCTGAAACCCATAGCATCAACATGAGTGGGATGCACATGAGCCACATACCGACTCAGAGTGGAGTGTTCCAACGTTTCACATGCAATCCTTTCAGCATGTAGTGTCCTGACCTGCTTGTTGACATGGCTTTTGCACGCACTGGTTCTGCCTTCCGCGGTCACAACATTCACACCATACTTGCACAGCAGGCTCTGCACATACTTGTGCCACGGTGTCACCGCCACAGCACCACTAGGACGCCTCCATTCAGCTGTAAACACTTGATTTGGCAGCCGAACGCCCTGCATACGCTGAATCCTGTAGTAGTACTCCAAAGCCCTCTGATGAAGCCACATATGTCATATGAAGCCACATATTTTCGGGTGTTCGTTGCTACACAGTCGCCTGTGCACACCATGTAACCCCTCTTCTTCTTCGGCGGCCGCACTCTGCCTGCAGAGCCACGTGTCATGTCTCACACACAGAGGCTTTCTCGGGGTGGGCCTCTTTTGGGTGACAGTCTGTTTTTTCCGCTGAACTTCTAGCAGCTCTCTTTGTTTTCGGGTGTTCGTTGCGACGTAGTCGCCTGTGCACACCATGTAACCCCTCTTCTATGGCGGCCGCACTTTTGTTTTTGGGTGTTCGTTGCTACGTAGTCGCCTGTGCACACCATGTAACCCCGCTTCTTCTGCGGCCGCACTGTTTTTAACTGGTATGTGGACCCCACCCCACCCTCAACGAACTCAGCCGAAGGCCGGCTGTGGTGGGGCAATAAGCTCCCACGCAGCTCAAGATGGCAGCCTTGCAGCCGTGTAGCCACGATGCATGTCATCAGGCTACATCTGCCAATGAGCCACCAATAATGTGCTGGACAAGCACAGTACACAACGATTGATGAGTTTAAGCTGAGCTATTCGCAGCTTTCTGTTGTTTGTTGCAGCATAGCCGCCTGCTCACACCATGTGACGCTTTCACACTTTGTCTCCAAAGTAAAACAGTAATGGCTGAAATCCAGCCATGAACACTCACCAGCCACCGCAGTGCCCTGTCCTCATGCTCCCTGTAACCCTTGCAGCTCTCAAAAAAGCGCAGCACTGGATCATGCCGCTTTGGCAGCATGCTGATGGCGACAGGTTGTGGCCGCCAGCTGCCAACAACTTCTGACCAAGAGCTGCTGCTGCTGCTGCTGCTGGCGTCGCCATTGCTGCTACTGGGGTTGCTTGCGTCGGTCCTGCTTGTGCTCCGAGTGTGCTGGCTGTTTTGCTGATGTCCACTGCTGGACTGCTGCTGTTCCTGCTGCTGCAGGGGCTGGTGTGTCCCGCTGCTGCCAACGCTGTGTCCAAAGAACCCAAGTGCAAACGCACTGGCCGACTGTGCAGCACGCGGCACCTGTCAGGCAGCAGGCCAAGACACACAGCACGCAGCACACAACGCAGGCCAGGCAGCAGTGGAACACACAACAGGGCTGCACATGCCATTGACCGGCCGTGGCTGATCCGACCGGCACCTTTCAGGTGGGGTTGGCAGGCCACCAGCATGCCCGGCCCTGATGCGCCACGACAGACACCACTACCTGGGTGCGGCCCAAAAAGCCTGCACCTGCGCATGATGAAGATAGAACGCCCAAATCACTACCGCAGTAACAAAGCCATGGTCTGAGCTATAGTCACCGCCACAGATGATACTCTGTTCTGCATGCTGAATTCCTGCAAGATTGTTTGTGTTCACCTGTGTCGATATGATGGGGTGGCGGCGAGGCGCGTACGGCCCCGCTGCCAGGCCGGGGAAGCGGCCCCGCAGCCGCCTGGCAAGGCCCTCCAGCTCAGCCTCGCCTGCACGCACGCACGCACGCAGGCAGCTGTGGTGTGGCTTGGGCAGCGCCAACACACACACCAGCACAACACGCACATCACGCAGCACGCATACGGCTGGCAGTGCCATCGGCTCGGCGCCGCTTGCACCTTGAAGTGAACAGAGACGGGGCGCGTACCTCTAGTTGGCGCAAACTTTGAGAGTATTAAATGTCACACAATGATGTTTCCCGCCACACGGGCCACCGATCACTGGTTGATCAAGCGGGTGCGTGCATAGCCCTCAACCTGTGCTTCCTAAACGCGGTAGGGCTGGTGCTCCCAGCGCGACTCATTTGGCCTCTGCATGCTTCCTCAAGTGCTCAACATTGCGGCTAGTCTCAAACATGATGCAGTGGGGGAAGCCAGCAGTGCTTGAATGCGGGTGTTTGGCCGGGGGCGTCTGCTGTGCTTGCCGTGCCTGCTTCAGTGCTGGGTCATGTTGCACCAATGCGTTACAGATAGTACAAATTAATGTGGCGTCAGCAATGCTTGCATGGGCAGCGTCGCATGAGGGGGTCGAGTGGCTCTGCTTTCCGTTGCTTGGCTTCCCTGCTAGGCTACAGTGCTGCTGCTCATACAAGACAAGCTGCATCACCTTCAGGGTGCAGCTCCCCAGCCAAGTATGGCACGTCGGCCACTGGTGAGGTCCAGTTGTTGTCCAGGCCAGGGTGGTATCAGTGCTGTGCGCAGCCCTGAACAGCGTCTGCAGGCTGTTGATCTGCCTCATGCGCTTCGCAGTCGGCCTGCAGGTGTGGCAGCAGCGGCAGCAGCAGTTGTTGTGGCTGCACCTGGCCAATCATGATGTGCCCAGCGTGCATGCATGCTGCTGTAGGGTTTGCAGCTTCCCGTGAATGGTCCCCGCGGAAGGGCAACCGACTGAGAGCTGGTGTGTCCCCCTGCGGTGTCACGCGTCCTTCAGTTGAACCAGAGAGCACCTCAGTGCATTTCGGCTTCGAGCATTCGCGTGCACATATTGAGCAACCACAGCCTGCTGAACCCCGTGCTGCGGTAACGCAGTGCACCAGATACGTGTGAGCATGTTCTGTTGTTGGCTCTCGCTGCTTACATGGCAAACACGCCTAGCTGGCTTGCAATGTACATGGGCCTGTGGCCTAAACTGCTGCTCAAAGGTCCTGCATGAGACCGCAATCTGCTGCTCACCATCTGCTGCCATGTCTAGCCAGCAGGTACAGGAAGACGGGCTTGTACCCTGAGGGGTCAGGCACATCATACAGGGATGGGGCACCCTGCACACGCACCCTGTGCACATATGGTGCCTGCAGGCACACAGCCAGCAGGCACAGATGGACGGTCAATCCTACCAGGTGTGTTTGAGGGCGTCCAATTGAGGATCAATGCTTGCAGGAACGCATCTGATAGCTGCCACAGACACAGTGGTCTCTGCAGGCCATGTGCATTGCAACCTGCTGCAGCCTGCTATGCTCAGGCGTGGGCAGGAAGCTCACCTGTGCATCTGACAAAATCATCATCAGCTGGCAGCATGCTTTTGCATGCTTTCAACCATGAACTGTTGTTTACCATGCGTAGGCCTGGTGTTGATGACAGCACAGATGCCGTGCACGGACAAGTTGCAGACCCTCACCTTCGTGCTGAGGTGCTCCTTGATGTCAAAAGAAGATGAGCTAGCACAAACCCGCAGCCTCATACTGCCACTAGCACAGAGCAGCACCAGCACCAACAGCAGGCCAGCTCTATGGAACAGCACAGCAGCTGCCCGGTCAAGTCGCCGATGTTTCGTATCTGACCTTGAAGGCAACACCTCCATTTGCTGCATGTTGTGTCCTATGCTGGAGAGCGTAACCAGCGTCAGCTTTTGACCCGAGCAACCGTTTCAGAGCACTAATCGCGGGCCTTCCTAGATACGGATGTCACTTCAAGCAGCCTGCTGGGCGAATGCGACTACACGCGATCCTATAGCAGCAGTTTGAGATGCTCTGCTGCCCGATGCGTCGCATCTACCTGGCCGATGCTTGTAGCTCCTCCCCGGACGAATTACCCTTAAAGAGCGCAACAGTAGAATGGATCAACGGACCTTGTTTGACCTCACAAAACACAATGGGAAGGCGATCGACGCGCGGCAGCAAAAGACCGCGAAAAGGAAAACCTGGCAAGTGAGCTGCAGCTGTTGCTGCAGACACACTTCGGCAGGTCAAGGGGTCCCTGGCTGCCTGATCCGCAACCCCACAAGAAGCTTGCTTACAGCTGCAGAGGGAGCACCTGCTGCCAGTCAGGCTGCCATGTGCTGCTGTGACACTTGACGCCAGCAGCCCACCCTGGCTCCAGCGGACCAGCTGACCAACGACAGCTGGACAGCCCAACTGCAGGAAACAGGCTGCCACCACAGCCCGCTTCAGGCCTTCGCACCATTCGCGTAAGGCGGCGCCACCGCGTTCACTGCCACCTGCGCTGCTCCATCTGCCAGGCCTGCCTGGGACTCCAGCCAGTCTGTCTGCCAAATGCGGATGGTGCCATCCTCGGAGCCAGATGCGTACTCCTTGCCCTCAGGACCAAACCTGCAGCAGCAGCAGCAGCAGCAGTTTTGCGAGCTACCCAGCAAATGCAATACTTGAACAACCCTGCTGGCACTGCTAGCCGCACCCCAGCTTGGCTTGCATACACTGCAGCTGCTGCTGAGGCACACATCGTGATAGTCGAGCCTCACCACCAGCGCTGCAAGCGGTGGCCGCCATGTGCCTGGCACTCACCTGACGGTGTGCACTGGCCCGTGGTGGCCCTTGTTCACCTCCAGCTCGGCACCAGCACCATCTGCGCTGTGCAAATGCACCCACATGTCCTCACCACCAGCAACAAACCTAGAAGCAGCAGCAGCAGCCGCAGTGGCAGCAAATGAACCACGAGTCGATCATGGGCCTTGGTGGTAACGGCTGGGTGTCCAGTACAGTGAAGTTGAAGCGCAACCAAGGCATAGGATGTGCACAGCAGTGGATGCTATACAACCTCACACTCCTTTGCTTGCATGCTAGTGCCGTGTCCTTGACAACACTGCAACACACAGGCACAGCGGGAGCAGCTCAACTCCACCGTGTACATGAGCTGAAGGGGTGCTAGCTGGCCACCTGTGCAGGGCGCACGGCACCTTGCAAGGTGCCAGCTGGTAGCCCGGCGCATCAGCGTCATGCAGACACCACAACAGGGTGACAGCGCAGGCAAAGCATGCAAGGCACCCCTGCCCACCTGTTTTTGGATGGGCAGTAGCTGGCCGCTTCTGCTGGGTACGACACCGTGAACACCTTGGCTGGCGCATCCAGCTTCAAAGTGTCCCACACGCGGATGGTGTTGCGGTTGTCGGTGGTGGTCAGCCAGCGCCCATCGTGCGTGAGCTGCACACCGCAACGGGATACACGCACTGGATCAGCACGACAGTCGAAGGACAACACGTGTCGCACGACACAACTGAGCTGCAGAGCGGGATACGCACAGAGTACCGCCAGAGTGAAACTGCGCACACATGCTGTCCACAAACAAGCCAGGGCACTGAAACCTACAAGCACTCAAGAAACAGGTCGAACACACCCTACACTGCCGCAGGCGCCGCGGTATTGCTCGCACATATGCATTTGACCAAGGCTGCGCACACTCACGTCGACCGACGTCACCGGCCCGTCCGTGGGCATGCTGCGCACGACCGCGCCGCCCCGCACGTCCCACACCGTGAGCCCCGCGGTGTCGCCCGTCGACGACACCAGCAGGCTGTCGCTGGGGCCCACAAACACGGCCGCCTTGATCGCACTCGGCGCGCCGGTCAGCTCCACCGGCGCCGCCTCTGGCCGCTCCACATCAAACAGCCGCATCAGCTTCTCGTGGCCACCTGCGTTAAGACACAGGGGCATGCACGCAGCACAGTCAGGCAGCTGCTGAAAAAAAAAGAGCCTGCCATGGGCGCTGTCACCAGCAAACAGCTGCAGCCAACTGCCATGTTACCACCTGCTAAGTGAAGCACGGCAAACACAACCAGTAATCGTCGCTTTGAGCTGCTGAAAGCCAGCCTCAAACCAACCAGCAGCTCAAGGTGCTGCCACTGCAAGCACACTTCAGCAGCTGTCCCCAGCTTGCCACTGAGTGACCACGTTCGTGCATAGGTCTGGCTGCATCCCTCAACCGTATGAAGCCCCAGCTGCGTCCACCCAACCAGACTCCACGGCCTCTGCCCAGCTGCACGCACGCATGCGCGCGCACCTGTGACCAACTTGCCGCTGCAGGGTGAGAAGCAGCAGGTGCGCACGATGTGCTTGTGCTGCAGCGTGGCCTTCTCCATGCCTGTCAGCGCATCCCAGATCTTTGCACTGAAGTCAGCAGAGCCGGTGGCAGCCAGCGTGGCGCTTGGGTCCAGCGCACACGACCACACACAGCCCTGCAGGAGGTTGAGTGGGCGCGACGACAGCAGCATTGGTGCAACTGGTGTTACAGTAGGGTGTTCAGAGCTGACGAGTTGCACGACTTGACAGGTAAACATACACAGCAGCAGCCGCAATGCTGCTGCGGTTTGCTCGTGGTTGATGCGAACGTCGGGGCTGCGCCCAGCGGACCCCAAGGAACACAGCGCTGCAGGAAAGCCAGCATGCCCAGCCGAAACAGCGGTGATGTTGCAGCGAATGCGAGCGTAGCATGCGGCAGGTGTCAGGGAAGTGCTGGCAAATGCATGCATCGTATGGTGCAGACTGGTTGACTGTAGTAGGCAGACATGGCAAGCGACCATCTGCAACCTAGCAAAGGCTGTGATGCTAGGCATGTTGGTAGCAAGAAGATACTGCTGCATGCATCGCCTGCCATTACTTGCTGGTTCAGCCGCCATGCAAACTCGATGCGCGTGCATGCTGCGCATTCCCACATACCACGACCACTGCACTGCGGGCTCTCAAGCTGCTGCACTCATGTGGCACAACATGCAGAGAAATGTTGCCGCAGCTGCCACTGCTGCTTCACGGCAGCAGCTCCTGCTGCAGATGTTGTGCCATGGCACACAGGCTTGCAACTGACGCTGCTGCTGCGGCTGCTGCTGCATGTCCGCTGCTGCATGTCCGCTGCTGCAATGTCAAGAGGACCAAGTAAGCCCGTGGCACTGCTGCATTGCCGCACCTTGTGTCCTATGAAGGTTCCTATCCAGTCCCCAGTTGTTCCCGACCGTAGCATGGGCTGCCCATCCTTACTAGCGCTCACTGCAGGACAAGTTATAGACATGGAACCCTAGGACGGTTTGTGGTTATGTATGCCAGCACCCGAGTCAACAACAAAACACACACCTTGGTTCCAGCATGCAACTGCTGCAGTGCCAAATCTGCCTGCCGCTGTGCAGGCATCAACAGCCAAGAGCTAGAATCTCACCTAAGAAGTATCCATCGGGGGTTACATTGCTGCATATCAACACACAGCAGGAAGCTTCAGCATTGAAATGTTGGTGGCAGCTGACTTCGTATGGCCATCACCCAGCAACCGTCTGCAGCAGGTGCAGTGGCAGCAAAGCCCGTCCTCTGCAAATCCTCCGCCGCGCACAAGGCTGCGCAACCCATACAACATGATCATTGTTCATATGCGCTTGACGTGACAAAATGCGGCCCGGAGTCCTTGCAAGACCGGTCCTGCGGCCTCACCTGTAGTTCACTTCTACGATAGGCCTAGAATGACCGTGGCACACAATCGGCTGCTGACACTTCCTTTGCATCATTTTGGCGAAGTAGGAAGCGCTGCGACTACCAGGTAAGGAACTAGAGCGGCCTCTTTCAGCACCGTAGAGATATGCCAGGCATTCTAGTACTAATACAAACACCAACAATTACCACCTAATCCGTCACCCTCTACTGGCCAAGCTGGCATTCTGGGGCCTCAAGTACTGCTGCTGGCACTGCTGCTGAGCTAGCTGTAGAACATGAACCTGAAGCACAGGTGGGCGTTCGAGGACCTACTTCATTAGGAGATATGGCTTCATTGTGCTTCCACAAGTGCTTGTAGAGGTGCTTGTCAAGCTGTTGCCATTAGAGCATGCAACACAACCGCCAGCTGGCGGCCTGGCTCATCTTTGGAAGTAAATGGCCATTGTCCCCATGCTGGTTGCAGATCACCCAAGCCTTGGTGACGGCACCCCTGCCGCAACCTTCTGCTGATCTATGAGCATAACAAAGCAATACATTTGTTTTATGTGCAGTGCTGACACCCCACCACATCTTCCTCTGAGCGGTTTCATGTAAAAGAACACGGCATCAATGGGTGCAGAAAGTTGCATGCAACAACAGACATGCAGTTGCGTTTGCCTTATGAACTGCGTGGTGTTGCTCCAAGAGGTTGCATTGTGCAAAGTTCTTGAAAAGCCACTGACAGACGTGATGTTACATCACCTGAACCAGAGTAGCTATCCCATATGCTCCCAACCAGCCAACATTGCCCTCAAAAAGAAAGAGTACCCAAAGCCTTGTTTGAGCCCGCAACACCAGCCCCAGATTCTGACGTCCCAAAAACAACAAGATACTAGTACAGCTGCTTCCCAACACACACGTGAACAGGACACTGCAGGCCGCTGCTGTGTGCGTTCATGCCTTCTCCTCAAGCCTGATTGTCAGTGGAATGTAGGCTTGGCAATCTTAAAACCCCTGCAGGTCATAAGCAGCCGCAATAACGGCCATTGTCAGGCAAAAGTGATCTGAAACAGCCACAGCATCATTGTAGTGTGCTTGCGCAGCCATGCCTACATGTGGCAGTCTTGCTGGCATGCTAAGGTCATGCCCGCAGGGTAGTCATAGATATGCTGTTGTGCTGCAGTTCGTTACAGAGATCTGCATGCTAGTCCTGTCATGTCATAGCATGGCAGCGTATGCAGTACTAACTGGAATGCGTCGCTTCTGTCTGCTGACTTCCTGCCAACATGTCGCATGGTGCCTGATGTGTTCTCCTGATGTGCGCAGCTCCCCAAGTACAGTGTTCCAAGGTTCACAAAACACGTAAGCACCGCAGCAGCACTCCATACGCAGTCACCTCCACTACAGCTTGGCAACATGTTGCTTCACAATCTCAAACTCTGCTGCTGCACAGTGACTCTGCTACGATCCCTGCTTGCTGGTGCACAGCTGTCTACACTCCCCTGATCCTAGCAGCGCGATATCTGACCTCATTCATGAACGCAGTTGTTGGCCGCTCACCTGCCCTGCGCCCTGCAGCGGAAGCGCTTCAGGATAGGCCCCTGGTCAGCAAAGCACTCTGCGACAACCAGCTGCGACTTCTGTGCGCCGTTGTTGTTCTTTGCGTTGGCAGCAGCCTACAAGGGCAGCAACAGCTTGGCCGTCAGCAGGAGCAGGCACCGACAAGCCTCGCGTCACTCGCACTGGCACGCGCTGCTGATCAAGCCAACCTTCGAAAAGGCTGACTGCAGTCTGGCCTGGCTCAGCACCAGCGCAGCACTACCCTTGCCCGCCGTGTCGCACCCCGCCGCCAGCTGCCGCTTGCCGCTGCCAGGCACCTCCTACTGCACTGCTGCGGTGATGGACACAGCTGCAGCTGAAGTCCCAGCTCGGCTCAGGCAGAGCACTGCCATATGTCTCAACTGCCCGACCGACCAGCCAGCCAGCCAGCATGCGTCCCTCGCCGCGTGCTGACATCATCTCTGTGCACTCTCCTGCCACGCCGCGGCACCATGCCATGCAATGCAATGCAATGCACCCACCCAGCTGCGCCCAGCCCTAGCATGCAACCTAGCCCTAGCCCTAGTGCAACCTAGCCCTGGTGCAACCCAGCCCTAGCGTGCAACCCGACCCAACCCGCTGATGTTGAGCTGGCTCAACTCACGCTCTTGAGTGCGCGCAGGATCTCTTCACAGGCCCTGTATGGCATGTACTCCATCATGATGATGGCGTCCTCAAAGCTGCGGCCGCGCATCACATCCAGCACGCGGCGCACCTGCAAAAAAAAATCGCAGGACAGGGTGACAGAGATAAACCCCTGCAAGCTACTGTTCAGACGGCAGCGCCCTGCGTGCCGAGATGAAACCTGGTCACTGCTAGCCCAGCAGCTGCCGGCAGCTGCATGCAGCGCTGTGCAAGCCTCCACACAGCAGAACGCAAAACTGCAGTACAGGACAGCCACACAGCCACACAGCATGAGTGTGTCCAGCTGGGTCCGCAGTTCATGCTGTCTGTGCTGCTGTTGCTGCTGCTGTTGCTGGTCCCTGGCACTGCAGCGTGACAGCCCAAAAGGGTACTGCTGCTGCTGCTGCTGCTACTGCTGCTGCGGCTGCTGCTGCACCTGCTGCTGCTGCTGCTGCGCTTCTTCCTGCAGCTTGTGTTGATGCTGCAGCAGCTGCAACTACAAGAGCCTGAAGAGACACAATGGCCACTGCAAACCACCAATGGCATACAGCATGAGCCAGCTTGTCCCAGTACCCAACCTTAAACATGGGCTGCTGTTGCATTAATTGCAGGCTGCACAAATGTTGCTTGCAGCTGCTGCCGTTGCTGCTGCTGCAGCTGCTGCTGCTGCTGGTGCTGCCAGCCCCTCAGCAGATGCTGTGAACCCTCATTGGTGATGCTTTATGCCAGTTAAGTGTTGACTCCCACAACAAAGCATCTCTGGAGTGCTTCTACACTCGGCGCGTGGCTGATGGCTGCCAGTCACTGCTGCTCTCTGCCCACCTTGAACACACTGCCGCGCTTGAACCGCAAGTGCGCCACGCCGCCCTTGGGTGCTGCTATATCGGCATCAACGACCTCTGCTGCTGCCTGGCACATTAGCGGACGGCGAGCCACCACTGGAGCCTGCATACACCACGACTCTTCGTCAACCAGAGCTCCCTCCCCATTGACCTACTAAATAATCCCGACAAAACTTACAATGCGTGCTGGCCTGATTGCTGACACACATGGCCGCTGCACAGCTGCAGGCTTGCTTGTAAGGTTGCGGGAGGCCAGCATGTTTGCTCGTCTGCTGAATGTCCTACGCGGCTGCCTCTGACACTCGCTTCAACCAAGGCTAGTTCAGTAGCACGCAATCGCTGCAATTCACGTGGGCTGCCTTGCTTACAAGTTCCCCCCTGAGCTCGGCCTGCAGTAGCCCACCACAAGCCAAAACACCGGGGCGGTTTAGGCAACGCTGGTCAGCTTGTCAACAACTTACCCATTCGTGTCTTGGTCTGGTGCATTGATTACGTCTGCTCCAGGCCAGCCTTGATGGTTGAACATTACTGCACTAGCTGTTCATGTTGCGACACTGGCAGAGCTCGATCACGCTGCATAGTGCACTGATCTCGTTCACCGTAATCGCTTACGGTACTCAACTTACGCACGCATAGGTGCGTGCAAGGTTGATCAGGCACAGCATTTGAAGGTCAGCAGGTGCAGCTATAGCAGCATGCTTCCACATGACCATGCTGCCTGGGCATGGCTGGATGCTGGACAGCTTGTTGACCGGCAGCTGCGTAGCCACTGCTTGTATCACAGAGTAGTACTCTGCAGCAAGTAAGAGCGCAGTACATGGCGTGCCAGAGTTCAACATTTGACTGGCCAGCCGTGGTGGTAGAATTATACCGTATGGTACTGCCAGCAGTCACGTCTGAGTGCCTCAGGCTCTTGCGAGCATTTTAGACTGCACCAGTCTGATAACAGTGTCACATGTCACTGTCTCAGAGTACGTACGTATACACTGTTACCAAGCATGTGTCAGCCTTGACATGCACGTGTGTGGTCGGAGTGCCATGCATGCAACATTCTGGAGCAGTGCCTCCTCCGGGTGGGGCGGGGGAGGCGCTGATGCTATGCGAATGTAATATGATGAGTAGATTGGCAGCAAGTACTAGTCCATGTGCGGCGGCTCTGCTGGACGCATGCTGAGCTGGCATTCCCAGCCCATTCTGCACACTAGCAGCTGTTCGTGACATGCATAAACACATAAACACTACCAAGCCATGCATGCCCCAGTCCTGTTCCTTTTGACATGCTTCATCACTAACAGTACCCAAGGCAGAGTGGTTTGAGCACCCACTTGGTGCTGGCCTACAGTCCTAGATAGGTCGAATTGAGTTTGTTACAACAGCACTGTCCCAAACAGGCCCGCTGCTGAACCCATGCACGCTGTAGCTCCTGACAAAGTATAATGAGAAAGTCCAAGGAAAAATCCATGTGTGCTGTGATCAGCACAGCATCATACGCGCAGCTTGTCACCACACCCTCACAACTTTCTTCTGGTGCCCATGCGATATCATACAGCAGTATGATAGCGTGCTGCTGTCAACTCTGGGTGTTTGCTGCAACCTTGCTTCTTCACAGTTGTCATCTGCAAGGGCCGAAGCCTGTGCTTGAGTTTGGTTCCATGCCTTTGGCCACCCATCCGCAGCCTGAGCGGCTACGAAGCGGTTCAGGGGCCCGTCAGATTAGATGGCTGCCGGGGTTTAGCTCCAGATCTCTGGCCAGCCATTACTGGGGCTGTCGAGTGGTCCAGAGACTGCTCACGTTTAGTTCCATGCCTTGGGCCACACATCCATGGGGGCGGTCATGTGCGTGCACAGCCTCCTCCTCACTGCAGGGGCACATGCAAGCACAGCCACAGGGGATACAGGGAGAGCAGCGACAGCAGCCGGATCAGTGGGGCACATCATCAGGGCAGCAGGCAAGGCGGCGTCTGCTGTGCTGGCCATGCTGACAAATGCTGACATGTCCATTCCTGATCATAGTCGGCAGCCAGCAGCCTGGACCTGTGACTGCTCAAAATGATGTGCAGTTGGTGCGCTGTTCCTGGCTGACGTGTTGAAGCTCTGAGAAAGGAACCAGCGTGCAAGTGCAAAGGGCTGCAGTTGGACACTCACTGAAGCTCAGGCTCCTCTGCTCGTTGAGGATGTAGCGCATCTTGGGGCTTGGGTCAATCGCCAGCCGGTACAGCGCCTCGCCACCTGCGCACAAACAAACAACATCATACAGCACAGCATAAAAATCATGGTTGCAGAGGTTGTCATGCCTTTGTGGCCCAAACAGGGACAGCATGAAGTTGCAGCCCAGGAGCATTTGGGCATGGTGCTATCCGCTCTGCACCTTGCAACCTTGCTCAAGGTGCAACACACCCTGTCCGACAGCGCTGGCATCCCAGGCACAACGTGATGCTCGCTTGCAGTTGGTTCACATGTACGCTGTCAATGCGGGTCGTGATGCTTCAGTAGAGCCGGAGTCATAACAACAAAACAACTGGCTGCAGGACATGCAACCTGATTGTATTGACGCCTCCTCCAAAGCACAGTACCACACACCAAGGGGGTCCAAAAGAGAAAGGCATCCAAATGTTAATGCTTGCATGCGCTGTTCAGTCCCAAAAGTAACGGCACAAAGTAACGACACGGTGCATGGCCGACTCTCACCCTGCGCAGGGGTGAGGTACACGCTGTTGGGCCTGTCGTATGAGCCAGCCTCCCACTGCTTCCAGTCATTCTGGAAGTTGTTGGCCTGCTTGTCACAAGCTGCGGGCACAAGGCAGCAGCATGACGGGCAGAAGGTTTACACAGCAGTGACCCAAGACAATCTGTCAGCTCGTGGCAGGATGCAGCCTGCAGGCTGCTTCATTCGAGCCCGCTGTCCTTGAGTTGCGCATATCAGCACGTCTCACGGCATGCAACTTGCCATATATGTTGACATGTGCCAAGTATGATAACATGTTTGTGTGGGACAGACGTTTGCAGTGCAGCTGCACGCGTCTGGTGCAGGCAACCTAGCAGAACAGTGTGCTGCCGCACCACTCACCGGGGACGCTTTTGCGTGCCAAGTCTGACAGCATGCTGCCTGGGTGCAGCGTGGTGAATTTGATGTTCTTGGCACGGCCATCGTAGTGCTCGTACAGCCACTCCTCGCCAATGTCAGCAACAGCAGCCTGCAGGAACAGCAGCCGAACAGCCACACCTGCGTGACCGGAGCTGATGGAGAACTTCAGTCAGCGAATGAAACAGGCAGCGCGGCCTGCTACCGCCGGCATGCATTGGTGTTGCCTGTTGCTGGAAAATGCAAGTGCCACATACGGCAGAACAACCACTATGAAACATGGTGTCATTTCAGTGACAAGAGCTGGCCTTGACACACATCCATCTACTCAGTCACAGCAGCAAGGCAGAGGCTGCATGGCAAACTAGTGCCCAGCCGCTTGCGCACTGGTAGCAGAGACATTCTTGCTGCTGCTGGTGATGATGATGATGGATGATGATGCTGTTGCTGCCGCCACTGCTGCTGCTGCTGTGTGAGCCCACCTTGGAGGCTCCATAGGGGAGGCCTCCCGGAATGCTGACCCAGGTTGCCACTGAGGCAGTCACCAAGATGCGAGCGTAGCCTGCGCAACACACGCAGAAGCAACCCATCAACATATGATATGTCGACCTACCCGGGCAATGCCTGCACGCGCACCAAATGTGCACACGCTGCTGCTGCTGCCATTTGAGAAGCATATATCACCAACTCCACATCACAATGTGGCTGGCGCCACCCGCCGGCTGCATCAGAACATACCACAGCAGGATTCGGCCTTGGTGCTGCTTTTTGAGTGCCATCAACTGCCCTGTTGGCGCTGACTGCATGCAAGCTGTGCAAGCAGCATGCATGTGCCCCCTGGGGCACCCCTGACCTGAGCGTGGGATGAGGGGCAGTGCTGCCAGCAGTGTGCGCACAGGCCCCATGAAGTTGGTGTCCATGAGCACCTGCATTCTGGACACGTCATTGCACCAGGTCTTGCCGTTGGGGTTAAAAGAGTTGCTGCCATACCCGCGCCCTGCACAGCACGAAGCAGCAGCAGCAGCAGCAGCAGCAGCAGTGCACAACTCTGTGTTGAAGGTGTCAAACGGGTTAAAGGTGTTGCTGATGCAGCCATAACCCGCACATCAGGCAACGCACCGCACACAACACAGCATAGCGCAGCACACCGCGTAAAGGATACATACATGAGTGCATATGAGCGTGTATTGCGTGCTTGTCAGAATACATCAATTTAAGCATTGTACTGCAGGCGGGGCTGGAATCAAATGCAGAGTTTGTGCCTCTGCAGCACACGTGTGCTTGTATACAAGGAAACAACCACCGAGCAGTTGATTGTCGCAACCAGCCCACCTGCGTTGAGGAAGAGGAAGTCGATGCGGCCGTACGTGTTCTTCATGCGCTGCATGAGCGCATCCACGGACGACTGAGAGGTCATGTCCAGCTGCCACAGCTGCCAGCCGTCTGCAGCGAACAGGTACAAAACAGAATGAAGCAGTAAGAACAACAGTCGCACCGCTTCATGTACGGCCACTACAGAGAAGCTGCATAGCTCGGCGAGAACACAGCGATGGCTCATGGTTGATTTGTGATCTACACTGCACATCTGGATACGGCTGCGGCAGGTGCATGCCGACAAGCGCAGCACAGCTGCTGCACACTCAGTGGCGTCAAACCCCCTGAGCTGCCAAACAATGCACACCCTGCTTGCACCCACCACCAGGCTCGCATACGGTATGCAGGCCAGCAGTGTTTTGCTTGCCAGCGCACACACCGCCATAACACCCCCCCTCCTGCGCAGCAGAATCCTGCTACGCTAGCAAACCCTGCGTTCACATCCGCACCTGGCTTGCACCTGTCACCGGGCCTGGTGTAGGTGCAGCTGCCGCCGTTGAGGTACTCTTGCGGGGTGCGTGATGTGCCGATGACGGTCATGCCAGCTTTGGCCAGGCGGTCGGCCACGCCCCGCCCCAGGCCTGTGGATGCCCCCACAATCAGCGCCACCTTGCCTTGATGTCCTGTGGTTGCAGCAGCCGGCAGCAAGGTCACGTGTCAAACCCCAGAAAACGTGACATACATGCGACGCAGGGCACCTGCCTGAGCCTTTACAGCAAGCAACCAAGCAAGTCGTTTCCCCTTTACAGTGCGGCTGCAGTCCTGCAGGCCACGTCAAACTGCTGTTTTCGGGAGAGTTCACATGTGGAATCAGTCGCCATCTCACCTGGACACCGCAGGATGCCACAGACAGCGGGAGCAGCTTTTGCAATGTGTACGGCAACCGTGCAACAGCTGCCAGGCTGGCAACCTGGCTGTGCTGGCATTAAGCTGCAGTGCAAGTGCGACCCACCTCACACCTGCCACCAGCCTCTGCAGCTGTGTTGCCACTCTTGCAGGGCAGGGGCCCCCAGTAGCGGGCAGCAGGGAGCGTTTTCTCCATGTCCAGGGGGCATGGCGTGTCTTTTTGGGCTGCGAGAAGCGGTAAAAAGAACAGTCGCATTTAGGGCTGACCAAACTGTCATACATCTCAATGTACGCGTACTAGCGTGTTCGTGCTGTTCATGAATTCTGCATGGAGGTGCATGGCTGCACCTGGCTGCGACTATGCTGCTTCTGCTCTGCCAGAGGCCCTGTGACACAGGTGGCAGCCAGCTCGAATTTTCGTAGTGGTGTAGGTATATACTTGGTAGCATGTATGGTCCAGATCAGGCCGCTCACCATTGCAAGCACACACTAGATAACCCAGGAGTAGTGCATACCAGGCGTAGTTACCCGAGCACGCCATGATATCCCTGCAAGCACAGATAACGTGACAGAGTTTATATTGCATAAATATAATCCACCCCCCGACTATGTGCCAGGAGTAAACAGTTGGTTCATTTTCACAAAGAAGTCGGTCGAAGCTACTTCTCACCACCGCTTACCGTTTTTTGTACGTGTAAGACAGCCCGTAACTTAAAAGTAATTTGATGGCAGGGTTTCGAACACCAATGAACAGATCGTGAGTAGTTGCAGCCAATCAACTGACCGTAAGTCGTGGTGACCAGCTGCACAAGCACGAACGTGATGAACAAGGACATGCACCGACCTACTAGCAGTTATACATGTGCATTCACCGTGAGCGGTTGTCCTTTGTGCAACTTGCCGCCACTTGTCAGTTGTATGTCACTGTCACTGCGATAGTGACCCTCTGGTGACATCGACCAGCCCGCCATGATGGTTTGCAGCCGGAAAGGCTTTTGAAAGCATGAGAATATTTTTAAAGTGATGCTCGTGGGCATCAGCGTTGCTGTCATTGAGACGCCGTACAAGAGACCTTGACCATGTACAAGCGATGTGTTCCCAGCCGGCAGCGATCGTCAGGTAAAAGTTTTTGAAGGTGCTCATGCAGGTTGCTGTGTTCTCGCCTACTGCCAGTGTGAGGCCTTCGTTTCCCGACAAAAATCCCGGCAGCCAGCATGCACCATACGCAAACAGCTGCAGCACTGCCACTTATCAGTCTTCTGCAATGCACACTACTTAGTCTACGTGTTCATGCAGCAGCAGCAGCAGCGCCATCACCACAATTCGCTGGCTTCATGATCTTCATGAGCTTCAGCTTTGATATGTCGGTGACAGGTCTTCATGGTTGGCGGGCTTTTGTAGCGGATTATCACACTGAACTCTGGAGACGCCGTCATCTCCGGCTAGATGACTATGATCATTGCATCTCGTCTGTGTTTACCAAAACTGCTGGAAAGCGCTCGCATCACAACCTCGCGCGCACAACTACAGTAGAACAGCCCGTTGGCTGCCGATTCACCGATCCATGGTACGACTATTGTATTCGCTACTCCTACATCAACTAATGGCAAGATGAGCACCTTCTGAGACACGCATGTGCTTGTGCTACCGGTTGATACAATCAGGAGCAGCAGCACATGCCAGCAGCAGATGAGTTGACTCTGCTCGAGGACGAGTGCACAGCGTTGGTGAGGGCTGTGCTGACATGGCCCACACTGAGACGCACATGATCGTACGGTGATGACTACCTGCATGACAGGGCAGGACACTCAGCAGCACAACAGCAAACAGTGCTGTAGCCTGCACCTCACACTGCCGGCTTCTTGTCCACAAGCATCATGCCCTGCAGCACTGCTGATCCTTTATGCCTGCAACAGGTGAACGTGCGCTCAGCATGGAAACAGCAGCAGCCGCCCACAGCCAGCAAAGCTGTCGCCACGGACCCCCAGCAGCTCAGCGAGGCAGAAGTACAAACAACAGACCGCACAGATGCAGCAGTGCAGGCAACAGCGGGCCCCCAGGGCACATCTGCGAAGGCTATAATAAATACTGCAGGCCTGTCCAGCTTCCTTGAGCATGCAGGCAGCAGTATGCTGTCAGAGCTTGCGTCAAATGTTGCCTGCGCTGCGGGCAGGTCACAGCACACAAGGGGGTCGGGCAGCGAGGTAGGCTGCTCAGCCATACGGGCGTACTGCACTGCTATTCAGTGATACTGCATGCTTGTGCTAGCAATTGAGGGTGTGCCACTGCTGGTGTGCGTTGCAAAGAAGCCATGTAGAGTAGCAGCGCAACACAGCGCACATCAGTTTGCTGCCTAACAGTTGTGGCAGCAGCTCAGCTTGCAGACTCACCGCTGCACCTAGATGTACCTGTTACTAACACAAAGCACACAACCGTGTGCATCTGCAGCGACCGCCGCACTGATCTTGTCCAGAAGTTGACTGATGGCAGCAGTAACGTCATCCAGCTGGCAGTTGCTAGCATGGCTGATCACAGCAGCATGCCTTCAGCATAATCTGTGTGTGTTCCAAGCTCCTGTGCCGCTCCTGCTGCTCCCTGACACGCTTGACCCCTGCAGGAGGTGCCGCAGTGCCTGTTCACGCTCAGCGCCTTCCCAGGCAGCTCAAGCAGCAGCGGCAACATGCGCGCCAACAAGCACCAGCTGCAGGTCACGTCTGTCTCCTGGAGCAAGACTGGTCAGACGCTCGCGGCTTCCTTCGGCAGGTGGGCAGGTGCTGGGCTGTGTGAGCTAGCTGCAGCAGCTGTGGAACCTCGATGCAGCGTCCTGCAAGCATGCACGTGTTTCCTGCAAGCCATCAGGGTTTGCCTGCCTCTGTGTGCATACGGAAGCAAGCAGCCGTTGGCATAGCATGCCCTGCTGCGGCTGCTTTTTAAACGTGATGAAAGCAGTGCAGCGTGTTGCCCTGCGGCTGCGAGTGTGAAGCCCGCAGTTGCTCGTTTCAGCAACACCCCCTGAGCTCAGCAGCACACGCCGACACTCTTCACGGTTGCATGGTTGCTGATCTGCAAGCGAGCCCTTATGAGCCCGCTGTCCTCCCCTGCAAGCATCGTGCCAACCAGCCGCCTTGCTTGCAGCTGTGCGAGCGGGCACCTCCACCCCTGCACCGTTTGAGAATGACAGGACTAGCACTGCATGAACGGCAGAGGCCTGCTTGACAGCCCACCAACCCACCAAACAACGTGTGTGGGGCCGGTGCTGCATCCCTTGCACCGCACCAGCGCGTCGGCCGCTGCCATCACCGGCAAACTGCCTCCCTGTGCTGGCTTGCGATCCGTAGGTATGACGTGGAGGGCTGGTGCTGCATCCCAGGCGCAATAGCCACGTGGAACCTCGCCCGGATTGGGCACAGCACCGGCAGTGCGCCCGACAGGCTCATCAGCGCAGACAGCTGCGTCATGGCCTGTGCCTTCCACCCCACAGAGCCGGTGAGGGGGCTAGTCGGTTCAACAGCTTTAATAGGTTCTAGATAGGGGGCTAGTCAATACAATATATAACAATACCTTGCATCTTCAGGAATAAAACCTGACCTCAGGCACTAGCCCAGCAAGCTGCTACTCTGCTCATGAGGTTCTAGACGCCGTGCGTAAACGAATTGGCAGCAGGTGTGGAGGCATCTTGCTGCTGTTGCGCCTGCTTGCATGAAGAAGGCATGCTGGGGAAGCAGCCGTGGGCGCCGCGAGCAGGCAAGCACTGCAAGGCACCTGTGATGGCTGATCCATCCGTAGCCTCTGTGCTTGTGTACAGGCTACCTAGTAGTGCGACAGCTGCTTGCCCGTGCTTCACGGCGCTTGCACACGCTGGTCTGCGCCACACTGCCCTGCCGCATGTACCTTGCATATGCGTGGCAGAGCGAGGTGCGTGCAGGCTTGCTGTCGCCGAGCTGCCCGATCTGCGTGCCACATGTGTTTCGCAGGCGCTGTTGGCTGGTGGAACCTACAACGGAGAGCTGGTGGTCTGGGACTTGAACAGGGAGGACGCTGATGCACAGGTGGGCGGCTTGTGGCGCTGACGGTGGCGGTCTCATCAGTAGAGCAACAAGGTAGCTGCTTGTCGCTGCTGCTGCTGCTGCTGCTGCTGCTGGTCTGAACGAAAGAATGACCAGAGATCAACAACGCGGCGCGAGCCAAATCAAACTCACAGCAAATGCTGTGGGTGTGGCGGCGAGGCTGTGGGTGTGGCGGCGATCGAGCCGTCTGGATGCCCTGCCAAGTACCAAACCAGACCAGCTGAGGCACAGTCAGTCCTGCAAGCTACTCGACTCTGTACCAAGCACTGGCACGCATGTTTGCTGTCCCCTGCAGATTGGCAAGACAGATTTGCTGTCAGACGTCCGCCACAGGGAGCCCATCACGGGGATATCCTGGCAGCTCAGCGAGGCAGAGGCGAGGCGGCACGGCAGCGGCGCCGCCTCGTACCGGCTGTTCACGTTGGGCGCTGACGGCCGGCTGCTGGTGTGGCTGTGGGGCCAGCTGGACAACCCAATCTACGGGTGAGGCGGGATGTACGTTTGATTATGCTGCGTTGACATTACATTACATTACATTACATTACATGCTCCACCCATTGAGGAGTGGGAAACACTGCTTGGTGCAGCAAAAAAGCTATGTGTATAAACGGTGTCCCCTGAAACTCATTTAACAGCTGGACGGTATCATACCAGAATTATGATGGTGTGGGGTTGACTGATGCACACGCGCCAGGTGCGGTAGCCGCCCCCTGCAGCTGACAGTGAAGCGTGCCGCCTATGTAAGAGGGTATGTCAGGTGGCTGGTGGGTGCATTGCCGCGTTATCGATGCATTACATCGTTGGGATGACTATTATACTGCTCCATTCATCAAAGGCTCTTGTATACATGCTCATATGTATGAGTTGCAGCAGATCTCCTTGTTATGCTGGATCGTGCAGCGCGTTGGATGCTTGGGGACAATCTGCCACGCGAGCGGTCATGTGCATCTTGCTGAAATCTGCTGCAAGTGCACTTTCAGTCTTTGTAGGACTGCACGTCAGAGCTGCAGTGGTTGTCGGCAGCTGCTGGCAGCATGGTGTACAATCGTGCTGCCAGTATATGTTTGTTAACCTGTCGTGTGCGTGCTGTGCTGTGTGTGTGCAGGTATGAGCTGCAGTGGATGTCCCCAGGAGCTGAGACGCGGCTGCTGCTGGGCGGCAGCTGCCTCGCCTTCTGCCCTGCAGCCACTGCCCATGAGGAGGCGTCACTGGTGGTGGTGGGCACTGAGGGCGGCAGGCTGCTGCTCTGCCAGGTCAGTTGGCGCATAGCTGGGGATGCTTGTGCTCCGGCATGTCGACAACTGGGCAGTCGAACAACTCTTGTGGCGGCCAACCATCATCACATCGCATGTGCATTACTGCATCTGCATATGCAGTATGCTGTTGCATAGCTGTTGGAGCCTTGGCTTCTTTGTTGGCGGTGTCTGTGATGCTCTGCCTGACAGCCACGGCACAAGAGAAGGCGTCGCGGTAGGTGGAAACAAGGGCGGCAAGCTGCTGCACCGCCAGGCGACGCGGGCAAACATGGTGGTCCTGGTTGACAGCGCTGCTAGTAGCAGCTGTTGTGTTGAACTCGGCTGACACGTAGGAGGGGGATTCACACGGCACGGTGTGCTAAGTTCCATCAAACCGCCACTGCTGCTGAGCATGGCATGAATGAAGCGCGCCTAACAACGCGCATTACGCAGGCTGGATTTTGAGGCAGCAACACCACCCTCCTTTGTGCACAAACGTGGGGGCTTGGGTGCATCTTGTTCTGCCGGTTTGCTGCAGGTGAACGACATGAATGAGGCTTCAGTGCGGGACTTTGCAGCCAGACTTGAGGCGGCAGCAGCAGCAGCACCGGGCAGCAGCAGCAAGGTGGAGCTGCGCAGTGCAGTCAAGGACAGAGAGTACGCAGCAGCGTCGGCCACGGTCAATGCGCTCAGTGCATGCCCACACCATGTGAGTAGACGTGCCACGCTGTGCACATGTGCACATGTGCCTTGTTAGTGCATTGCTTGTGCAACTTTCCCTGGGCTGTGCCTGGATCCGCTGCGCACCTGCTGCTGCAACACCCACACGTTGCTGCAGCTGCAGCCTGTTGTAGCTGCGTGCGCTTCGTGTTGAGGTTCCTGCATCACCTGTGGGAAGTGCCGCACGAGCCCCTGGCACTTGGGCTGGCTCCCTGCTGCTGCACATGAACTGTGAATCTCGCACACCAGTCTTCTGTAGTTGCCACCATTACCTTACAACAAATACAGAGCAGCAGCAGCAGCAGCAGCAGCAGCAGCAAGTAGCACCAGCAGTATCAGCAGGACTGACAGGGTGTGATGCCAGCCTGCAGATGCCAGGTGTATGGATTTTATTGCAGCTGCGCTGCCTAGCGTAGCTCCAGCCAACAGCGCCTCCAGACCATGCTGTACTACTGGCTTCCTGCTCACATCTGCTATGTACTGCTGTGGCTCTGCTGCCTGCCACGCATGCCGGCAAACGTTCGTTGATCACCTGTTCATCCGACAGCGGCAGCTGGCGCTGGCGGCTGGCGGCGACGGCAGCCTACGGGTGCTGGACACGCTGCGCTCATCGCCGCTGCTGCTGTTGGAGCCGAGTGCTGCAGGGCTGCTGAGCGCAGGCTGGTCACCCAGCAGGCCACTGGTGTTTGCAGCTGGCTCGGGTGAGGAGCCTGGGAATGGAATCCAAATGAAATACGGCTGCTTGCAGCTCCCCTGTTTTGCATTGAAAAACGTATGTCTTGCATTTGACTCCCAGCAATAGCGTCATCTGAAGCTTACAAATGGCCAGCTCCTAGGAAGAACTGGGTGGTTGGTGCAGGTGCCAGGCTCACGCCCTGCTGCTAGCAGCTGCGATATTCACCGGATCGCCCCAGCAGTTTCCAGCAATCCCCTACAGCGGCCTGTCGCATGGCTGCCTGGCTGCGCTCGGAGTCGAAGCCTTTCTGCTGCTCGCAGCACCTGGCAACCGGCGCTCAAATGTCTGACACCAGCCGTCTGTTGCTGCTGGGTTCATGGGTGCGTGTGCAGCCGATGGCAACGTGTACCTGTACGACCTAGCATCAAGGCAGCGGCTCATACGGCCAGTCGCGCAGCTGCAGGTGGCCAGCAGCAGCGGTAGCCAGGCGCAGGGGAGTCGCAGCAGGGCCAAGAGCAGTGACGGCGGCTTGCTGGGAGTGAACGCGCTAGCTTACAACACCGTGTCGCCGAGCACGCTGGCTGCAGCAGCTGGAGACCAAGTGAAGGTGCGTGTGTGTTGGGGTTTGAGCGGGGTCAGCCAGCGACGGACAGTTGTGTGCGGGAACTGCCCCGCGGCACATCGGCACGGCCATGCTATCTGCAATGCCAGGCGGGCATGCCCGCTGCAGCGACTTTTTCTAGCCGTAGCCGCCAGAGAGTGCCAATGTGCGCTCTCTCGCTGCCTGTTGCAGTCTTTAATACAACGACTGCAATCATAGCTCAACAGGGTCTAGGCCCTGTTTAATTGGTTTCAACCCGACTGTTTGTTGATCAGCGCATCGCTGTACAGCGTGACATGTCCTGCTGCTGCTGCTGCATTGATGCCCGCTGCTTGCTGCAGGTGTGGCAGCTGCCTGCGTCGCTGGTGGACTGCCGGCCTGGCGAGGCGAAGCTGCTGCAGCGGCTGCTGGATAGTGAGGACGTGCTGGGGCTGCTGCGAAAGCAAGCCCTGGTGGCGTAGGCGGAGCCACCACGCAGCTGAGCACACAGTTGACAACAGTTGACATCAGTTGAGGCTTGCTCTGTAACGTGTGTTTCCTGCAACTCTTCACAACAGTTGAGGCCTACGATGCCAACAGCCGGCAGTGCGTCATGGTGGCCAGTCCCTTGTTTGAGTACGCTGCAGCGTCTTTGGCGCCAAACCGGTGCCGCAGAGCTGCACTGCATATTCCCTGCAGTACAGCACCATGAACTTCGCCATGAACTTCAATCTAATAGACGAGACAACACGTCGGAACATTTAGCCTGGCAGGCTACACAGGAAAGTATCTGGCACAGCAGATTAAAAGCCAAAGTTGTCCCCTATAGCTACTGACTAGCTAGCTAGCTTACTATAGTAGGCACGACAATCACCTCAGTGACCACCCCACACCACTCGCGCACCCCTACCACAACAACTACATGCAATGCAAGCTGTTGTCGAGTCAGCTACCCAGCTGCAACAACCAACCAGGTGTGACACCATCAGGCAGCAACATAAAAAGGAAAATGCAAGCATGAGCTGTATCTACATGGCTTCAGACGCAGTAAGCCACCAGAATGCTCCTCATCATAGAAGGCCCTGCAATTTGCACCATTCAACTTGTGAGTGTACACAGCAGTGTGAACATACACAGCGCGCTCCCTGCCGCCAAAACAGTAGCATGCCATGCAGTGTCCCACACTATGTCAATCGCACAAAGCCTGGCTGCAGCAGGCTGCTGTTGTGATGTTGTGGCCAATCAGGTTGGTGGCAAGCTTGCCTTAAGGTTCCAGCAGCAAGGAACAGCCCACAAACAGCCCTGTACAAGCTTGTCCTGTTTGAGCAGGCGGTTGACGCCACAAACATGCTATGCCGCAAGTTCTGTGGGTGGCAGGTCAAGTGCTGCTGGCCCTTTTCATTAAGACACTCTGCAGCAACACCCTGTGCGGCCACAGTCACTGGGCTGCTGCCGCATTCCTGTGACCCTTGGGTCTGCACTTCCACATCCCGGTGGCAACCTGCTTCAGCAACACATGGATCAACTGAATGCTGAAGCACACTGCTCACGCACGAACCAGCTGTCCACCTCTTCAGTGTCGTTTATTTAGGCCTTGCACCCACTGGCAACCAGTTCCAAGTGTGAGCACTCACACGCAGCAACAAGGATGGCCGTCGCCTGCAGAATGGCACTTGTCGTTGTGCCTGCTGCAGCGCTGCAAACGCCCTGCCACACAAGCTAGTTACCTGCTGCTTGCAACAGTAAAGAGGGAGTAACAGCGCGCTCTAGTCTGCCCGCTGATGCTCCTGCCAGCAGTATACCGACACTGGACGAGGCATGCAGGACAGTCAGTGCAGAGTAGAGCACCACCCATGCCACCGTGGCCATCACCACGGCTCAACAAATGGCGAGGACAACAGCAGGCACGGCTCAAAGTGTTTTATATACACATGCACCCTCGTTTAGTGCATGCCATGGTTCTGTAACAACATGACATAGACCAAACGTAAGTCTTTCAACATCCAGAGACTGTTGCAGCCACTACCCATGCTATCAACAGTGGCACCAAGGGCACTAGGATACTCGTCTTGTAACACTGGTAGGGCGTACCACCCTACAAGCAGCCGCTCCGGATGCAACCCCAACCACCAGCCCAGCAACCCCAACCTGCCTTGCAATCAACATGGCTACAGCCCCAAAGCATGCGCTGCGCAACTCACGGCAACTTTGAGGCGGGTCGATGCTGGCAGCTGAAGGTTGTGATGGGCTGACCAGGACAAGCAGCGCACACAGCAGCTACGGCCGCCGCAAATCAGGCAGCTGCTTGTAGCGCATCCAAATTCACCCCTGTTGCCTGCCTGGCTGCCTTACTCTGCGTCACTGTCAACGGCACCCAGCGGCAGCGGCACCGAATGCAGCCCACCCGAGGACGATGACCGAGACATGCTCTGACCATTGGCTGCCTTTCCGTTTGCCGCACTGCCGTTTGCACTCCCGTTGGCTGCACCGTTCAGCTGCCCGCCACCGCTGCTCTTCTTCTTGACTACCCGGATCACTTTCTTCTTGCCAGGGGGCACGGGCGCCCCTCCGCCAGCAGCAGCGTCCCCATTGGCGTCACCATTGGCTGCTGCTGCTGCAGCGGCGGGAGGCTTGCCGCCGGCGAGCGTCTGCTGCAGCTGCTGCCGCGTGCTGCTGCTGCTGCCCTTGCGCAGCATGAGGCAGCTGCCGTCCGGCGCTGCCTCCACCAGGATCGTGTCGCCTTCGACGAACTCGCCGCGCAGCAGCGCCTGGGCTAGCAGCGTCTGCAGCTCGCGCTGCAGCGCGCGCTTGACCGGGCGCGCACCAAACACGGGGTCAAAGCCCTGCAAGTTTCAATGGAAAAATAACAAGCAGGTTGTTTGATGGTGGTGTCTTTCAAGTCACGGACAGCGTTTAATCACGTCTGGGTGATACTGGCGCCCACTGGTGGTGAACAGGCAGGTGGCAGCGTGCAGATGTGGGAGCGCATAGATAGGGCGCGTTGCCGCATGCGCACCAAGCACACGCACGTAACTGACAGAGTACGCAAAACGCAGAGTGTAGCCACCATGCACTGGGTGTGAGGCCATGTCGACTAGTGTACCTTTCCTCCTCTGAAGCCCAACGCACAGCCTGCCCGAAGCACGCAGATGTGTGCACCTGTGCCGCAGCTGACAGAGTCCCAGCACCATGCAGCATAGAGGGTTGCGACCATGCTGCAACCACAGGTTACCTTTGCCGCGAGGAAGTCCAGTGCAGAGTCCGCCAGCAGCATGCGGATGTGCTGCGCCGCCACGCGCTCCACCAGTGCGGTTGCGCGCAGGCCCACGATGTCCCTGATCTGGCTGCGCACCAGGGGCTCAAACACGATGAACTCGTCCACGCGGTTGACAAACTCGGGCCTGGGCACAGCAGCCGCCGCAGCAGGCAGCCAAAGTCAGTACTTGTTGGAACAGAGAGCGGTGACGGCAAAGAGTGAGCATCAGCACGTCAGACACAATGAGCCCTGGTCCTTGAGATTGACAGACTCGGGCCTGAGCGCAGCAGCAGCCGCAGCAAGCAGCCGAGGTCAATGGTTGTTGAGAGAGGGAGCGGTGACGGCAACGAGTGAGCACCAGCAGCTCAGACACAATGAGCCTTTGCCCACACGGTTGACAATCTCGGGCCTGAGCGCAGCAGCAGCCGCAGCCGCAGCAGGTGGACACGTAAGTGGTTCTTATAAAAGAGAGGATGCAGTGGTAACGGCAACAACACCCGAGCAGCAGCGGCTCAGACACAATGAGCATTTGTCCGCGCGGTTGACAACCTCGGCCCTGCGCAAAAGCAGCAGCAGCGGGCATGCTGTGGGGTATGAAATTCGGAGGGGGCCGTGCTGATTGCGGCATGTGACCGTCATGGTTTGAAGCACAATCATGCACAATGGCTGTGTCCACGCGGGCACAAAGTCTGTCCTGCGCAGCAGAAACCCCATGCAGGCAGAGTATCTGACAGACATGGCAGGTGGCAGTGGTGGGAACACTTGCGGCTGAAACACGACCAGCTCATGTTGTCCAAACGACAACAAAGTTGGGGCTGTTGGAGTGCAACAGGCCCGCAAATGACATGGGCCCTTTCATGCTTGCAGGAAATGGGTGGTCACTTCTGTACGGCCTTGGTCAGGTCCTCCAAGCTACCACTGTGCAAGCACGTGGCGCCGGCACCATGTACCCAAAACACACCAGTCGTGCCGTTGGTGTTGACATGTTGCGATATGAACGAGAGGTGTGCCTTGGTTTCTGCGGTGATGCGCTGTCGGGGCCCTCCCTGTCACCACTGGGCAGATGCTCCAAGAGCTGTACAGGCTTCGCAAAAAGCAGCCAGACAGCAAATGCAACAAAAGCATGTGTTATGTAACAAATTAACAGCCCAAATAACACGACGAGCACCTGAAGTGTGCCTTGACCTCTGCCATCACCCGCGCCTTGAGATCCTCCCTGCTGTCGCTGGGCAGGTGCTCAAAGATCTGCGCGCTGCCCAGGTTGCTGGTCATGATGATGACGCAGTTCTTGAACGACACGGTGTGGCCCTGCAGCAAGCCAGCAGCAGCAGCAGCAGCCAGCAGCAGCAGCAGCAGCAGCAGCAGCACAGGTCGAGGCTTGTGGACAGCAGTGCACAGACACAGCCGACTGACAGTGCTGGGACATGGCGTGATCCAGATTGCTGCCATCACTGAAGCACGTGCTTCTTGGTGTGCCGTGGCTGGGGTTGGAACAGGTGACGCTGTTGGGTCACGTGACCGGCCGCGCAACGTTTTGAACGCAACCCAAGTGGAGCTGCCACACCAGCGGCAGACGCAAACGGCCGGGAACTGCCGTGGTCAGAAAACAACCAGCCCCTGCTGCTCATGCTTGCTGTTGACGCGGCTGCGCATCCATCACCTGAACGACCAAAATCAATGACCAGGAGGAAGCGAAGACCCCGCACCTGGCTGTCGGTGACACGACCGCCGTCCAGGATCTGCTGCTCATGATCGCTGTTGACGCAGTTGCACCATCGTCAGTGCAGCAACCAGAAAGAAGAGGGCCCGCACCTGGTTGTCGGTGACACGCCCGTCGTCCAGGATCTGCAGCAGCACGTTGAACACATCCGCGTGCGCCTTCTCGACCTCGTCCAGCAGCACAATGCTGTACGGCCGCCGCTTCACCTACACAGCACAAGGACCCAAACGCAACACGTGACGTCTGTGTGCGATGGCAAGACCAGTACGTGTTGTGAAAGCCACTTTGAATGACTGTTGCTGTTGTCTGGACGTTGTGACGTGTGGCGTGTGACGTGTGGCGTGTGACGTGTGATGTGTGACGTGTGACGTGTGACGTGTGGCGTACGTCTGCGGCTGGCCATGCCGGTGTTTTCATCCCCTCTGCGTGCAGAGACCTCGGCACCTGTGCTGCCAAGCCATGGCCGTCCAACTCGCCGCACCCGACAGCAGCCAGTCCTCCTCATACCCCGAACAGCAGGGGAAGCACCAGAATCTCTGCAGCAGACCGTTCCACAGGGTGTACGCAGCCCACTGACGAGCTGCTGCTGCTGCTGCTGCTGCTGCTACCACTCACCGCGTCAGACAGCAGGCCGCCCTCCTCATAGCCCACGTAGCCGGGCGGCGTGCCGATGAGCCTGCTCACGCTGTGCTTCTCCATGTACTCGCTCATGTCCAGGCGCACCTGCAGCAGGAAGCCATGTGTTAGTTATGTATGTTTGAAACATGTCAAAATATGTGTCATTTGTGATGTAACATATATCAAACCGCAGCAGCGGGTTCGCACATAGAGCGTGGGGATACCATGCTGACAGATGCTCTGGCTTATTGCACACACAATATGCGCGCTGAAGTTTGGCACGAGGACGTCGGCACACGCTTTGCTTGGTCAGCAAGTTGACCGGCCAGCACACGATACAGCTCAACGCACAGCTGCACAATATTGCCCATGGCCAGAAAGCCGTCCCTGCGAGCGTGCTGCCTGCGCCGGCTCGGCACGGCACACCATGTGTGTGGGCGGCCATGCTGCTCCTGCACACAATGACAGACCCAGGTTTGGCTGCACCCGCCCCCACCATGGCGTCTTCCGTGTTGAACAGGAACGCTGCCAGCGCCTTTGCGAGCTCCGTCTTGCCCACGCCCGTGGGCCCCAGGAACATGAAGCTGGCGATGGGTCCGTTGGGGTCCGACAAATCGGCCCTGCAGCACCGCAGCAGCAGCGAGCGACGATGCAATGTTTGCGTCAAACTGCCAAGGTGGTTGCCTGGAGTCGCATCACCTGCCATGCAATGCACCAGCACGCAGGCTGACACAGCGTGTGCAACACCGTCCTGCCAAACAAAACAGCAGCACTCTGTCAGCTGGTAGCTGAGTGCTGCTGCTCCTGTCTGGCAGGGTGGTGTTGTAGGCGCTGTGTTAGCCGTGGGGTTGCTAGCCACCGGCTGACAACCCCAATGTTGAGAGAGCGCGTGCAACACCATCCTGCCAGCAATAACACCAACACTCGGCCAACGGCCAGCAACCCCGAATCCAACACATGTCGAAACGCACCTGCTGCGCTGCACGGCTGTTGCAACGGCATTGACCGCATCTTCCTGCCCGATGATGCGCTTGTGCAGCTCAGCAGACAGCCCCAGCAACCGCTCACGCTCGCTGGAGACCAGCTTGCTGATGGGGATGCCAGTCCACTGCAGGTTAACCAATGTTTGACCAAGGTTCGACAAACCAACCAGACAACATGTCGGTTAGATTCAACTGTGACAATTTGTAATAGGTGCTGCTGAAGGCATTGGAGCATGCATCTTCTGCGACACACGGCACAGGACAGGTGCGACAGTGCTGCTGCATGCAGTCCAAGGTTGTGCTGCAGGAGATGCATGGACAGCATGAAGGCAGCAGCAGGCATGTCTAGCAGCAGCACCGCGCACCTTGCTGATCACGCGGGTGATGTCGTGCTCGGTCACCACCTGGGACCTCAAGTGGCGCCCAGAAGATGCTGACTCAGCAGCCTGCAGGGCAGCAGCAGCAGGAGAGCCAGGTCAGCGTGACAGTCAGCAGTCATGCCCAGATTACTGATGTGACGCCCACAGGACAGGTGCTCGCAGGAGCCCGTGAGCAGGCGATATAGATATACAGACATGCGCTTGACAACGACCAGAGCAAAGCTGCTCGCCCCACAGACCCCCCATGCTAGCACTGCAAGCGACCCGAGCAACTTGCAGCAGTAGGTGCTGCGCACTACAGTATCCGCGGCATTCCAGCGCAGTACCAACAGCCTGTGCGCGCACCTGCACTGCTGCCTGTGCCTCCGCCAGCTGCTCCTGCTTCTCTGCCAGCGATGCTGCCACGTCATCGCCCGGGGCATCAGGCCGGCCATCGCTGCGGGACGCGTAGTCAACCTCAAACCGCAGCCGCAGCACGTTGTTCCTGCAACCAACACATGTGTCGCAAGGGTCAGCAGCAGCAACATGAAGCACAGTGACATCATGCACCTTCAACCCCTTTCAACCGCAACCCCAACTTTCAACCGCGACCCCAACTTTCAACCGCAACCCCAACTTTCAACCGCAACCAATTGCCGCAAACCATCCCTGCAACCACACAGCTCACACTTGGCACCTGGAAACTCACATGCAAGTGCAGGCTACAGCTGCTCTGCCATGTTGCCCAGTTGCCGGAAGCTTACTGCTGTTGTTGTTATCACCAATCGCACCTGAGGTCCTGCAGGTCTTGCTCTGCCTCCTTCTCTGCCGCCACCTCAGCCGCCAGCACTGCCTGCTGCTCCTGCAGCTCCGCCAGCTGCACACGCACCGCCTGCGCACACTTGCAGCAGTAGTGTCCCTGCAAGGCAGCGTTGAAGCACAGCAGCAAATGCACGTGAGCAAAAGCGTTGAGTTGCGGTCGGCCCCTGGCTTGGCACTGCCTGCTGCTCCTGCAGCTCAGCCAGTAGCAGACCCCCACCGCCTGCACACCACATGGCAGCAGCAGCAGCAGCATCCTTCCAAAGCACCCAAGGCAAAACACCAGCAGATGCTGGTGAGTTCGGGGCCTTCAGTACCAACAGCTGCCTGCTGCACTTGGCGGGCTGCACGCACACCGCCATGTACACACTTGGCAGCGGCTGCATTACTGCGTGCCACGGCTGCGGCACATACCGATTTGTCAAGACCAAGTGGCGAAAACTCGCATGCCAAGACATTGGGCTGTAAGGTGGTGATTCAGAGTGATGCAGTACATGGCGACATGCGAGCAGCAATGACGGCCACGCATGCGCCCGTGCGCACTGGCTGCAGCGATGCAACTCTTGCTGTTGCTACATATGCGCTTCACACGGAGCTCACTTCTCCACGCTGCCGCGCGCGCGAGCCAAGTTCGCCAAGAAGCTGCTGCCGCTGCTGCCGCTGCCATCGCTGCTGTCCTCGCCAGCCCTGCTGGCCAGCTGTCCCAGCTCCGTTTGAAGTGTTGTTACTTTGCGGTTCAGTGCGTCCAGCGCCTCTGGCGCTGAGCCGGCCTCCATTTTGACCTGCAGGCCGCAGCAGGCATCCAGTTGACAGCAGCTGAGCGGTGGTAGGCAGACAATAAGCTCCAGTTCTACACGCATTTGGTTGCAATGTGATGCAGGCTGTCCTTTACTGATGGCGCAGTGCACGCACAGAACAGGTTAGCTGCCTGCAGGCATCCAACGCGGCTCTCTTGCAACTTTAAGGAAGTGTATCTTGTTGATCACATGCTGTTGGCAGTTCACATTCACAGCAGCGCTGCTGCCTCGTCCAGGCAGTCAAGCCCTCGCTTTACAGTGTCACGAGTAGGGGAGATCCGAGCACACAAACATACGGCAAGACAACACACTAAACGGCAATGAACACAGGGTTGCTCTTGACAATACAGAAGGTCACCTGTGCTGCGGCTTCGTCGAGGCAGTCGATGGCCTTGTCGGGCAGGTGGCGGCCGCTGATGTAGCGCGCCGACAGCTGCGCCGCTGCCAGCAGTGCGGCCTCGCTGATGGTGATGCCGTGGTGGCGCTCGTAGCGGGGGCGCAGGCCGCGCAGGATCGACGTGGCCTGCTCGACGCTGGGGGCATCCACGGCCACCTGCAACAGGCGGCAAGTGAAGCAGCAGGTGAGCGTGCCTGGCTGCTTAGTGAGAAAGCGGTGGTGTGCACAATGCTGTGGCACTTGTGGCGGAGGTAGCGGAAGCAAAGGCCATGCAAAATCAATGTGGCCTGCTCGACGCTAGGGGCACCCACAGCAAGCAAAACAGGCAGCTGATAACATGCAGCGTGTTTTGACTTGTTGGAAAGGGCGGTGGCGCTCTGTGGGCGGAAGATGGGCATCACAGGAGAAGGCGCGGCACGCCCACGTGCCAGGCCAGCAGCAACCTGACGAGACAGCTGTGCACAGCAAGAACACTGAGCACCCCAGGCCCTGTGCAAAGTAACTAACCTGCAAGAGCGTTACAGCGCAGCACCCAAGGTGAGAGAGCTGCATGCAAACTGCTGTGCCTGCGCCCTGTGACACTGCTCTGCGCCACACTGGTCAAACCCCTGGTCAAACCCCTGGTCAAAGGCAGCAGGATGGCTCCCTCACCTGCTGGAAGCGCCGCTCCAGCCCGGGATCCTTCTCGATCGTCTTCTTGAACTTGTCGGGGCTGCTGCAGCCCAGGCAGCGCAGGCTGCCGCGTGCCAGCGCGGGCTTGAGGATGGCGCTGCCGTCCAGCATCGACGCACCCTGCAGCAGCAGCAGCAGCAGCAGCAGCAGCGGCAGGCAGCGGCAGCGGCAGCGCAGCCAGCGGCAGCGGCAGCGGCAGCGGCAGCGGCAGCGGCAGCAGCAGCAGCAGCAGCAGCAGCAGCAGCAGCGCATGCCAAGGACGTGGAATGCAGGGCGCAGAGGGTGCCCCCAGGAGCACTGGCGACCAGCTGGAGAGGTGGCCGCTGCATCTGCCGGCTGTCGCTGCTCCTGTACTGCACGCCTGCTGCTGACATGGCTGGTGGCAAAGCATGAACAACCGTGTTGCTGTCGACAGCCACTCCTGTCCTGCTGCTGCGGCCACATCAGCACCAGCTTGCCGCTGGCAGTCGCTGCTGCTGCAGTGCTTCCCACCTGCTGTGCTGCGTTGGGCACCAGGTTGTGGATGTCATCAATAAACAGGATGATCTTGCGGGGTGACTCGGCCACCTCCACACACACTGCCTTGAGCCGCTCCTGTGTGTGCAAGCAGCAGCAGCAGAGCAGCAGCAGCAGCAGCAGCAGCAGCAGCAGCAGCAGCGGCAGCGGCATTAGGCTGTACAGATGCAGCGGCGATGTAGGCTCAACAGACGCCAGCAGTACCAAACAGCGCTGCAGGCGAGCACCACGTATAAGGCTGGCCCGCATGCAGCAGCACCAACCCGCGCCTGGCGATCCATCCAGCTGACGCCGCACCCAGCCAAACATTGAATACTTGTTTTAACTTCAAACAGAGCCAGCCTGCGCACACAGGCACGCCCGCACCTCAAACTCGCCGGGCATCATGCAGCCGGCAGCCAGGGCCGCCAGGTCGAGCTCCAGCAGCGCAGCGCCCAGCAGTCCGGGCGGCACGTCGCCGGCCACGATGCGCTGCGCCAGACCCTCCACGATCGCCGTCTTGCCCACGCCTGCGCGGGCAGCAACGCACACGGTGCGGCAGCGGTCAGCTGACGCTCGGACGGCTGTTGGCTTTTTTCCAGCAGCTTCCATGACAGCGGGACAAATCGCTTGCATGGCATGGGTGCAGGCACAGGCTGAGCCGTGCGGCAGCGAGCGGCTGACGTTCGCATGGCTCGACGCCAGCAGACACGCACAGCAGCGGCGCCGCACTGCTTGCATGGCCTGGGTGCCGATACTCTCTTGGATGCACTGTTTGGTCGAACCAGCAACGCGGCAGCGGGCCGGCTGCGGCTCCCAGAGCTGTCGTCCACAGGCTGAGCACTGCAGCAGCGGTCGGCTGGGTCGCCCACCGACAGCCGGCAGAGATAGAGCCGCATCGCTGTGCGTTGCGTTGCTTCGCGGCGGCCGGTGTGCGCGCCAGCGCTGGCGCAGCAGCCTGCCGGCGGACGCGTCAGCGGCACCCTGACTGCTGGCCACACCACTGCTGTGTGCTGGGCAACCCCCCACCTGGCTCCCCCACCAGCACCGGGTTGTTCTTGGTGCGGCGCAGCAGGATGTGGGACAGCCGCCGCAGCTCCCCGTCCCGGCCCACCAGCGGGTCCAGCTCCCCCCTGCGCGCTGCTGCTGTGAGGTCGTTTGTGAACTTGTCCAGCACCGACTCGCCGTCCATGCCGGCGCCTGGGGGCTGCGGGTGCGGGCGAGCAGCGGCAGGGGCAGCAGCAGCAGGGGCGGGTGGGGCGGTGCTGGCTAAGCAGGATGACCGTGCGCGCTGCAGTGCTGCTGCTGCGGTGGGCCGTTGCAGAGACGTTTCAACGCCTCGCCTCCACAGCCACAGCAGCGACTGGGGCTCGTGACTAGGAAGGCAGAGCAGCGTGAGGCAGATTGAAGAAGGAGCATGCGGCTGCCACACAGCATGCGACATGGTGCAGCACCAGCTCAGATGAGGCCGTATTGATACTAGGGTTTCAGCGTAGCGACAAGCATGGCCTGCAGGAACTGCCATGCAGCACTTGATGTGGACGCCACAACTGCGGAAAGCCAGGGACAAGCTGCTGCTGCTGCTGCTGTGGCAAGGGACCTGGCTACTGCAACGAGGGCAAAGTGCACGGTGCAACACAAAAGGGGCATTGCTGCTCTGCTGTCGTGCTGCAGCGAGATGCCTTCGCTGGCAAGCCTATGGATCAGCTGCTGACAGTGTGCAGCTCGGCGGCTGATATCAACCTTCCAAACAAACATGTTCACTTCAAGATAACCTCGGATTCTCACCATCAGCATCTGCTTCATGGTGGCCTCCAGCTCCGCCTTTGTGAGCTGGTCACCGCCACCACCACCACCACCGCCGCCCTGCACATTCTCCAGAGCGCTGTTCAGGTGCTGCACTGTCAACACAGAAGACGACTGCTCCTGCTGGATTGCCTGCGCCCTGCTGAGAACGTATTCCACATCCGGCCAATGACCTGGTGTGCAATGGGAGCAGCAGAAAGTTGCAGCCAGGGCAGATGACAATGGCTTGCGCAGAGCATGCATGGATGCGCTGCAGGTGCGTGCTTGTAAACGTGCATGTAAAGGTGGAAGGAGCTGTCAGGGTGGGCGGACAGCGGACAATGCATGCACGAGTAATCACGCGCAAGGTGCGCCCGCACACAAAAGCAGTTCACATCACTGATCACCGCAGGCGCTGCTTCTGCTTCTGTAATATGATCAATAGTGTATACTTGTAAACGCACGAACCTCCTCGGCATAGCGTCTCCGAGGCTTCAGGTACACTGATGCCAGGCTGCAGGCACTGAGGGCCACCCCAGCAGCACTCAGAGCCAGGTACAAGCTCTCCTTATCCACTGCCTTGCTCATCTTGATTGTGAAATTAATAGATAGCAACTTGGACCTAGCAATTGGCTGCGGTCACTCATACACCACCTGTTTCTGCCGGCATGCAATAGGTATGCGGGGTAATATCTTGAAAACAATGTGCCAGAGCCCACTCTTGGCCGAAGCGTACGTAATGGAGCAAACCCTGCTTGCTCTATTGATGTTCTGCGTGTGACACTTGCTTTTCGCCTAGCTACATTATTGCCTCAATCAATGCTAATACAGCGCACTAGCAAGCGTGAACGTACAAGCCACCCATACCAGCAGCTTTCCAAAGCACTGCTACATTGTTCACGTCAGTAGTGCGGTTACAACAGCAACCGCCTGCTATTCACTGCAGCAGCTCAATACATACATAGAAAGGTGACACCAGAGCCCCTAATGACGACAATAGTACTAAGGACCGTCACAGGAGCCCAGCATGAGATTCTGCTGGACACTCCAGTGCATGTAAGAGATGACTCTGATGTGAAGAAATGGCAGCATGGACACTCCACAAAGCAACTGCCATGGCTGGCCAGCAGGGGTAGCATGATAGGTGCAGCGTCAAAGTACATGCACACAAACAGCTACATGCAGTGCATGTTTTGCAGCTTTTGTAGGACGTACCAGCTGCGTGAGCGTAAACGAGTACTTGTCAGCCAGCAGTTTCACCAGGCTCCTTTCATGTGACACATTGCCTCACCCTTGGGACAAATGTGTATGTTCTGGTACCCTATGCACTGCGTCAACAGCTACAGACTGACTGCAAGCACTTGCGGCTGCCATACAGCAGTGTTGTGGTGCATCGCCAGCGCTTTGCTTGCAGCGCGTGTCCTGCGCCCTCATCAGCAGGCTGTTGTTACGTCTGTCCTTCAGGTAGACCAGCTATACAAACAGGCAGCAGCAGCACTCAAACTACCAGATGACAAGTTCAAGCTCGTGCAAAAAGGTACCACCATAACAAACAGTGCAGCAGCGGCTGCAGCGCGGGAGGATGGCAGCAGTACAGGACTCAGCAGCAGCAGTAGCAGCAGCAGTAGCGGGCTGTTTAGCGCACGCCAGCGGCCGAGCGCAGTCGTGCATCTGACCTCTGGAGGTGAGACTGCATGACAGCAGCAGTGTGCGACTGCGGATGCTATCTTGCTCTTTGCAGGACTCGCATGTCTTGAGTTCCCCAACCAACACCACCATCATACCGGCGGCCACAAGCACTCCCAATGAGAAGCCAAATGAGACTGACTCGGGTTGTTTCAGGCTGTCAGCCACAAGCGCCTCTTGCAGAGCTCTGCTGAACAACGGGTTGCCAGCAGCAGCTATGTCCCTGTCACCCCATAACAGCAGCAGCAGCAGCAGCAGGCACCACCTCTGCAGTGGCTCGAGGGCCGCCCAGGCTGCTGTACCCGCTGCCATACCTGCCTCTGCTGCCTTGTGCTGCCCCGCACCGCCGGCCTGCGCAGATGTGCTGCTGGTGGTGCCGCAGCGAAAGGCGCCGAGCGAGCGGCTGCAGCGAGCCGCAGCGGAGGCGTCCGGCGTGGAGCTGGCAGAGGAGGAGGATGCAGCGCTGAGGTTCGCCTTGCGGCCTGGCGCCGCTGCCTGGGAGGCTGGGCTTGCGAGGTTCCTGCAGGTGCGGCTGCACGCGCCGCGCCACGTGCAGTGGGGGACGGGCTGTGGGCACTGCGTTGCTTTGCATGCAGGCTCGACCCCTGTAAAAGAACGAGATTTGTTACGGCTCCTGGGCTCCAGGTAGTTGCACAGCTGGGTACCTCAAGCAATGCTGGACCAGGAGACCCCCGCCCAAGTTCTCCTGGTGCTCCGAGCGGGCTGCCATGCAGGCACGCGTTCTTGCAGCAAGGCCTCAAACATACCTGTAGCGTAGAGAATTGCAGGGCAAAAACAGCATGAGGGGTTGTATCTTGTGCGTCAGGCGCTTGGTTTGCTACTGCAGGCTGCAGAGTTGCGGCCCGGTTCAAGTCTTGCTGCCGGCAAGTCTGCTTTAGCAACGTTCTTCCGGCTCTGATCGCCGGAGCATCTTACAACTGAGGGGTGTACATTGTGTATTGTGATAGGTGAAGTGTGCAGACGGTGCAGCTGTTGGGTGGGAAGCTGAGTTGTTGCACAAGCGCTGCCATGCATAGAGCCGCTGCTGGCGCTGCGCTCTGAGACGGCCCAATGCGGCCATTGCTGCTTTGCAGAAGTGCCTGCATGCACCTCAAACCAACCCCTGTGCTGCACCCTGCTCCCACGTGCTTGCAGGAAAAGTGCCGTGCTCCGGAGCTGCTGCTGGTGTGGCTGTTCCAGATAGGCCCTGCCCGGCTGCTGGTTGCAGCGGCAGTATTGGCAGGCGCGCGGCTGGTGTACAACCTGGACCCTGGGTTCAGCGCAGTGTATCTACTGCTGGCGATGATCGCGGCGATCTACATAAACCTTGGAACGAAGCAGGAGGGCGAGGCGAGCGCATACAGCGTTTCAATCCGGGCATGCGGCGGCTGCCAGGGCAGCTGGATGCGGATGAGATCGACGGCAGATACGGCAGGGGCAGATGTAGTCGTTTCGTTCGTGCAGACCGTGGTTGTCTCGGTGTAAAGTACTTGGACCAAGCTGATTAGATGTTATCGCTTCAGTGTACACCAGTGCCACACGCAAGCACAGCTGACCGTGGATGCGTTTGTTGTACTAGTAGCCGCTGGGCGCGCTGCAACCTTAGACGGAAGAGTCCAAGGCCATGCGCTGCCAGCCGTCCGTCCTTGGCATTGCTGCTGTAACGAGCTGCAGCTCTGAAGCAGCCTGCGTAAGTACGGTACTGAAACTCAAGTTGCCGAGTTGGCAGGGGCACCTTCTGGCAGCCGGCCAGGCCTGCTGTGGAGCAGCAGAGAAGACGGGTTACACTGGGTGTTCAGGTGGCGACGCCACGACGGACACCTGGTCAAACAGGAAGCTGCGAACAGCTCAGCACAGAAGAAGCAAACTCAGCAGCCAGAGTCGATGCTGCCAGCTTTGAAAGCATATGCATATCATTTATGATGGGCCACGTCGACGATGACAACACACAGCACAGTCAGCAGTGCTCCCTCCTCTTTCCGCCCCGGTGCGGCGCGGGGCTGATGGCGCTGATGCTATGGCTTGAATGGGTGATATGATGATGATGACAGCACAGTCAGCACTGCGCAGTGCATGCATGCATGTAAAGCAATGGAGTGCCAGACAACCCACCAGCCACCCACATGCAACCCCGCTGCAGCGCAGCTGCGCTTGCCATCGAGCTTATTGATTTGCTAAAATATTGCGATATCATGCCGCGTATTGAAGCGGGCATGCGCCCAACAGTAAAACCATAGTAGTAACACTTGGCCCCAAGCAGCCTAGCAGGTGAAGCAGGTGTAATAAGCCTCTTACCAGTGTACATGTGCATGATGCATTGTGCAGAAAGTCAGACTGCCGCTGACCGGTCAGCATGGCATGATGCAAGAATGTCCTGCATTATTAGGTATGAAGTACACAGTGAAGGTGCACGATGCGAGTCATGAAGCAGGGCAAGGCCGCCATGCGCAGCAGCAACGACTCATTGCTGAGTAAGCGCATGCGCATCCGATTTGCGACAACACATGCATGCATGGCACATGCCGTGCCGCGCTCATCTTTGCAGAGCACTCCCTCCACAGCAAACACACTCTGCTGTTTGAGAAACAAGTGCCAAGGTGCTGGCAGTCAGTGACGCAAGCCCGTAAAGCACAGCACCTGACAGCAGGATCACAGCATCGCAAATGTCACAAAAGGTCACCAGGCCCCGGCCTACAGCTGCGTCAAGGGTGCCGCGTATCGCCATGGACAAGCCCACACAACTGCGCCTCAACACCACCAAAGCGCTACACCATGCCCGCTAAACCTGTGTCAAGTCAAGTGTTAAGAATGTGTAGTTTCTGTCCCCTGCGTCTGCTGCTGGCAGCCTCGCTGCACTCCACGCATGGCATGCATGGGTGGCAGCTGCACCCACGCACCACTCAGCCTCTACTGCTGGTACTGTTGCTGCCTGATTTGAGGGAGGCAGCAGCACCAGCTGCAGCAGCAGCCGCTGGTGGAACTGGTGCCGCAGCCTTGCCTGGTGCCGTTGCTGTTGTTGCTGCTGCTGGTGCCGCAGCCTTGCCTGCTGCTGCTGCTGCTGGTGCCGCAGCCTTGCCTGCTGCAGCTGCTGGTGCCGCAGCCTTGCCTGGTGCTGCTGCTGGTGCTTGTGGTGGCTTGACGTATGTGATGACCTTGGCTGTTGACTGCGGCTGCGCGACAAACGGCTCCGCCCTGCCTCCCAAGTGCTTTGCAAAGAACCGGTCCACGCGAGAGTAGAAGTCAAGGCGGTTGGCTGCCCTTACTAGGCCATGGCCCTCATCTGCAGCACAGATGGTACAACACGCAGCACATATGTGGGCATATAGGCGGTACAGGCAGTACAGATGTGCAGCAAATCTACTTTTGACTTGGATGCCTAGGCCAACAGGGGTGTCCATAAGTAGGCAGGCAGCCTGCGCAGTGCAAGTGGTCGTGTTCAGCTTTGCTACAGCCCACCGAGGGATAATGATGTGCTAAGCCTCAGACTGTAGCATGTTAAAGCTTACCTGGGTACAGCACGTACTGCACGTCCAGCCCTTTTGCCTTCATGGCCCTGAACACCTGGTCGCTCTCCGCCTGGGGCACCCTGGGGTCGTTCGCACCCTGGCCGATCAGCAGCGGCGCCTTGATGTTGTCGACATGGTAGTACGGGCTGATCTGGCGGTTCAGGGTTTCGTTGTTCTCTGCATCCCCGACGCGAGTGACCCACTCATACCTGAAGGCAGACAGGCGCGCAAGAGCGTTGCGTTGGGATGAGCAGCAGCAGCTCAAGCCTTGGGCTGCAGGACCATCAAAGGCCTGCTTGTGCACATAGACATGCAGTGTGATACATGCTCATTGGAGATCTCGTGATCCGCCCCCTGCCTCCCCTTCCGCCCTCAAACTGTGGCACAGCTAGCTGCCCGTGAGCAGGAACTGGTCGTTTCTGGGGATGTGGCGGAGGCGTGACGTTGTGCCTGAACAAGACTCCAAGAGTGAGCCTGTTGATGGCTGTAGAAGCGAGCTTGATCCCACCAAAGGATCCAGTGGCTAGCTGAGGATGCAAAACATGCATGCGTGCCCTTGCCACTTCAGTTCTGTCCAGCAACACCAAGCCTAACTACAGTCTGCATGTGCTGGCACCTGTCGTCCGCCTGCTGCAACCATCAACTGCCAATTGAGGGAGTGCAGCAAGGCGCTGAACAGCCAGAGCGTTCGTGCCAGCTCCACGCGGTTCTCCAACCGGCAGTGCATGCGCTGACGTCGCTCTGCGTATACGCAGCTATGTAGCTGTGCTGCACCCCCGGCAGCTCACCCACATGAGGGGCATCCTGTACACTGGGATGGGGGGCATGAAGGAGACCGCAGGAGCTGGCATGGCTTGCAGTTGTTGTGCTGCCAGCCAGACGGCTCACCTGAGGGGCTTCCAGTAGGGTGGGATGGAGCGCATGAAGGTGCCCACGTTGGAGATCCCCACCAGGTCCACGCCGCACCTGCATGCAGGCCATGCAACAGCAGCAGGACCTTGTGCGGCGAGCTTGCAGAGCATCCGGCTTCGTGCATGATGTCACCATCGCTCGGCACAGCTGTCAGGACTTGGCGGCACACGTTTTGGGTTCACAACTGGATCGTCATGCGCTCGCAAGTGTCCGTAGAGGCATCAGACGACAAGCAGAAAACTGCACGCCGGCATCGTGGCGGCACCGCACAGCCCGCCACCAAAGGTCTGGTCAAATTTTGGTCAAATTCTGGTCAAAACTCTGGTCAAACCGTACCTGTACAGCTTGGGGGTGAAGGTCAGGCCAGCCAGTGTGGCATACCCGCCTGCAGCACAACAGAGTGACACAGCACGTTGGTCGGTAGATATGCAGTGTGCGGGAAGCACGTGGCACTGCTAGGCTAGCAGGAATGGTTTGAACATTGCTGGTCATGGTGCCTTGCAAGTTGTGAGCCGCAGAGCAATGCTTCAATGCCAGCTGCCCTGCACAGACATGGCAGCACACCAGCAAGGATAATCACTGCCGGTAGTTCATTCTGACCAGCGTGACAGCGACAGCGTTGTCAGGGTGCAGGAGATACCAAGGGAAGAGCTGCACCATAGCAGCTGTTGGCTTGCAAAGCACATCAGAGCTCGAGCTCACCGTAGCTGCCTCCCGTGATGCAGACCCTGGCGGGGTCCGCAATGCCGGTGGCAACCGCCCAGGCGACAGCATCGCTCAGGTCGTGCTGCATGTCGCCGATGCCCCACTGCTTGTTGCCGGCGTTCATGAATGCCTTGCCAAAGCCTGCCGGCAGCAGCAGCAACAGCAGGCAGAATGTGGCAACTGGCGGCGCTGATGACACTTTGGCAGGCCACCCAGATACCATCGCGGCAAGCTCTGACATGCTGAAGTACGTGTACACATTGCAGGTCAAATTTCAGGAGGGCCTGTCCGAGCAGCCGCACAGAGGCCGCGTTGTACCTGTGGTGGCTGCCAAGCACACAAGCACTGGCTCGCGTCTGAGTGAGACATGCTCACCTGTCGACCCACGGAAGTTGACCTGCAGCACCGCGTAGCCTCGGTTGTTCAGCCACTGCACCACCGAATCAGCTCCCCAGTAGTCCCTGGACCAAGGTCCACCGTGCACGTTTAAAACCAACGGCAGGTTGAGGTCCAGGGGTTTAGCACCGCCTGCTGCTGCCAGCGCCGCCGCTGCCACACTAGCAGGCTTGGGTGCCCAGTGTATGCTCCTGCTTGCGTTGCTGGCGGTTGCAGATGCGTTAGAGCCCGCAAAGATCGAGTTCTGCACGGTCGGAACTTCCCCGGTGACAGAGGCGGGAAGTACACCAGGAACTTTAGGAAGAACTGGAAGAGACAGGTAGGATGGCAGGCGCAAGCCGTCACGCGCGGTGATCACAACAGGGTGCATCTTGCTGAGCTTGAAGGGGTTTAGCGCTGGCTGAATTTCAAATAACATCTGCGGGGGCCATGTGCCCAGGTGATAGAGGTAGTACAGGGAGGTGCGGTTGTCGCTGGAGTAGAGGACCAGCCACGTCTTCTTGTCATTGGAGATGTCACTGATGGAGGGGCTGTTGCTGGGGCGGAACTTCACTAGTCGGTTCCAGTCCTGCGAGTCAACAATCAACCCAAGCAAACATCTGGGAGTTTGATGATGCTGAGTTGGGACTGATGCACCGGGAGCACCAAAGGTTGTGACATTAAGGACCGAATATTGATAGCAGTGGATCCCTAGTTCCAGTTGCCACCCAGTCAGCCAGCCAGCCGGCCAGCTTCACTAGCCCACCACTTGTCAGCAGCAGTTTTACCAGCCAGCCAGCCGGGCAGCCAGCCAACAGCCAGCCAGCCGGTCGCAGAGGAAACAGTAGAGCCTGCAGCCATGCATTCTGCTGCATCCTACCGCCTGCTCAACTGCATCTGATGCAGTTGCTCAAGAACGTAATCAAGCAAGCCAGGACCTGCCAGCCAGCCAGCAGCCAGTGAGACACGGCAGAGCTTGCGGGCACCCAGCCCCCTGCCTCTTACCGCTTGCAATGCGGGGTCGAGCACCGTCCAGTTGGTCTTGAGGTAGTTGTAGCTGATCATCTGCGGGTACCACTGGTCGGGCTCGAACAGCACACTGTTGACGTTGACCAGGGGGTTGCTGCTGATGCGGCGCTTGATTGGAGCGCCCGGTGCGGTGCCCACCAGCTGCAACTCACTCGTGTCCCTGCACAGCAGCAGCAGCAGCAGCAGCAGCAGCAGCAGCAGCAGCATTCAAAGCTGGCACAGGGAGGCAGAACAGAGGCCATTCGCGAGCCTCACCAACCGCTGCTTGCAAGCAACCACACCGCAGCTGCGTGAAGCCTTGCTGCCAAGCAACACCCTGCTCAACCAACGGCACCGGCACACACAGTAGGTTGCAAGGCAGCCAGACACCAGGCACGGGCACGCTCAAGCACAGATGCAGGCACGTGCACGCCACTGGATGCCTGGCAGGAAAAAAACCCAACCCATCAACCGCACCCATCCAGCTGCGACGGGCAGACCTGCTCACCTGCCTGTGGTTGCCAGCTGCCTGCCAGCTCACCTGCCTGCCTGCCTGCCTGCCTGCTCACCTGCCTGTTGTTGTCACCACATACAGGGCGTCCCCCGCCTTGTTGAACCTGAACACACCACCGTCCTCGCCAAACGGCCACTCCAGCAGCTTACGCCACGCGCCCACGTCGCTGCGGCTGTTGCTGGCCGCGACCCACTGCGCTGTGCTCCAGTTGCCCCTCGCGGCTGCCTTGAACAGCGCCTCCAGGTCCATGGCGCTGCCGCTGCTGCTGCTGCTGCTGGCGCTGCTGCTGCTGCTGCTGGGGGTCGAGGAGGGTTTCGGCGCTTGATGCGTTGCGGCAGTGCCTGCCTCCGCACTGATTGCTGGCGGCTTCCTGCTGCTGGTGCTGCTGCTGCTGCTGCTGGGGGTCGGGGAGGGTTTCGGCGCTTGATGCGTTGCGGCAGTGCCTGCCTCCGCACTGATTGCTGGCGGCTTCCTGCTGCTAGTGCTGGTGCTGGTGCTGCTGCTGTTGCTGCTGCTGCTGCTTTTCGACCTGTTGAGGGGTGCTGCTGCAGGGCCATCCTTTATGAGCACGTAGGCGGCCCCGTCGCTGTTGTTGTACCCCATGGCTCCCTGCAACAATCATGATGGGTGTTTACAGAACAGTCAGCAGCGTTGGTGCCAAAGCATCCACACATGCGCCACATGCTGCTGCTCCTGCGCCCCCACCATGCACGGCTGCACTGCAGCAACTGCTCCAGTACCATACGTTGCTGCACGCCGGTGTGTTATGGCTCAGCTCTGCTGCGTTTGTTGCTGTGTACCCAATGGCATCTGCAGCAAACCTGGCATGATGCATGTTGCAGCTGCATACGCTGAAGCAATTGGTTGGCTGATGGGTTTGGCAGACGCAGCATGCGGGGTGCCGTCTGCACCTGCAACAGGCGCCAACTGCTCGACACGTCCACCCAGCTTGCTGGCTGGTGTGCTGCTGCACATGATTTGTTGCTCTGGCAATCATCTCTCAGTGTCATGCCAGTGTTGCTGCTGTGACTGCCGTGCCGTGCCCACCTTGATTGTGAAGTCGTAGTCAAACAGCCAGGATGTCACATAGCCGGGGTTTACGGTGTCTAGGGTGAGCTTGCGTGTGGGCACGTCCAGCGCATACATGTCAAAGACGGATGGGTCGCGCCTGTTGAGCCCAATGTACAGCTTGTCTGCAAGCGTGGCAGCAGCAGCAGCAGCAGCAGCAGCATTGGGCAGGCACACACGTAAAAAGCATACAATTAGTAGTTGCCTATTTGGTATAATACACAGCTTGTTTCTGCAAGTGTGGCAGCAGCAAGAGCAGCAGCAGCAGCAGCAGCAGCGGCAGCATGTAATTGTGTATAGGTGCGTGCAAAGTAGGGCGCCAGAGGCACACACAGCAGCACACCTGCAAAACAAAGCCTGAGGCGCTGAAAGTCCTCACATTTTCACATTTTGGAAGTTCCATGGGTAACTTTGCCCGTTTGGGGAGCCAATAACAGGCTCATTGGCCAAAGAGCAAACCAAAGCAAGCCAGAAAAGAAAAAGGACAAAGCCATCCCTACCAAGTATCAACGGCTTTGGAGTCCAAGGGCCCGCCACAAACCTACACTCAGGCCTTCTTTTGGTGCGTGTTGACAGCGTGCTCAATCTGAGGTGGCTCATACCACCTGATATGGTCACTGGAACCACGTGTAATTAAATATACTCTGAGATTTCAGAGGACTTCAGTAAGCCTACACCCAGAGGGGGGGGGGCGCAGCTTCAAGCCCGATCACAAGCCCCTAGGGCAGACAAACTGCTTTGGCTGGCTGACCCCGCCCTCCTGGTCAAACTCGGCTGTGAAAAAGTGCAGCAACATTAGAAAGCTCGTAAGGGTTTTAGTCTTTTTGTACGAACAAAAACAAATAAATCATTTAAAATGTATAGAGATATTCTAAATAGCAAAATGTCATAGACAATAACAAAACAAAAGTATTTGTGAAATAACAATATATTTCACAATACTAGTGGCCCTAGTGTTGGAGCAGCTGTGGCCGGATCCGCGCCAGCGCCCACTTGGACACCCCCGTTGCGTGTTCGGGCTTGGCCGCCACATCCACCGCCTCCCTCCCTTCTCCCCATGCAACTTAGGCACCATGTGACCCCTGCTCTGCGTGTGGGGTTTTGTAGGGGCAACGCCCCACCAGCACAAAAACCCTGAACCCTGTCGTGCATCACCTCAAAGCTGTGCAGCGCCAGACGCACCTGGGAAGCGCTTGCTGCCGATGATGGTGGATGCCTTGACGCCCTTGAACGGCGTCAGGTCGACCGCCTTCACGGGCCGCCCGTCGGGCCTCAGCGAAGACAGCGGCACCATGTGCAGGTGGTCGTTCTCGTCGCCGTTGGTGTCTTGGATGTAGTAGACCGCCGAGCCGTCTTCGGCCCAGGAGAAGGCCGTGACACCTCGATCCCTGTCAAACGTCACCTGTCGTTCAACGGTGCAGCGCACGCCAGTGTTCAATCAGGAGGCAGTGCATTGGCAACTACCTGCAATAACATAGCCTGCCGCCAAGGTGGCAGCAACGTCACCGTTGTTGCAATACATACCCCGTTGTGACGTTTCACGCGCAAATAGCACCACCAGTCACTGGTGGTTCTGCTGGGACTACTGCCTGTCTTTGTGTTGCAAACCACCATTCCCGCCACCGCTACTGCCAGCACGCTGTTGCCGGCACCTGCTGCTGTGGCCTCGCCTCGAGGAACACCTCGATGCAAACTGTTGTACAACTTCCTGCCTACCAGCATCCACTAGTCCGCTGTTATCTGCATGCGCCCCCCCCCCACCCACCCCGCCGCTCCTTGAGGAGGCTGGTGCTCCCTCACCTGTCGGTCCCTGGCCACGCCCTCCCTTTCAAACAGGCTGGTGCTGGCGCCTGCTGCTGTGACTAGTTTGCGCCCCGGCAAGGCCTTGATGAAGACGTTGTACACGTCACTGGCCCCTGAGGGCCGCACATACGCGAGGTGCTTTCCATCCGGCGACAGCTGCACAGCGGCAGTGGCAGCAACAGCAGCGGCAGCAGCAAGGTGTGTCGAGTTGGCAGGGTCTGTCAGGCAGGCATCAGGTGTGTTCTCTGAATGTAGTGAATGGTGCTGGCAGAAGCGTGTGATGTGAGGTTTGATGCAGACGTGACATTACTTGTTGAATTGTAGCTGCTGATGCCTACACAAGCTATACAAGCTGTCCAGCAGACACTGGCACAGCAACGGATGCAGCAGCCGTGGCCCATGGTCGGCCGTGCTGCCTACGTGCAAGGTGGATGGTGGGCTGGTGTTGGCGCATGCTAGCAACTGCCTCCTGCACTCGCACTGATGCTGCTACCACATCCACACATTGCAATTCATACACCCACAGCCTTCTGGTACAGGTGCAGATGCTCTGCTCTGCGGCTCGGCTGGCGCCAGGGCAGCATCGGTGACAGCGGTATATCGTTGGTAGTTGTGGCAATTATGCTGGTGCGCCCATGTGTACTGATCATCATGTAACAGTATGTCTCACCTGTGCATTCCTGTATTTACTGTTGCCAAGCAGCAGCTTCAAAGGTATGAGGGGTGGCAGTTGGTCAGCAGGTTTGCTACTGCTGCCTGCTGCAGCCTGTGCCTCACATGTTACCAGGGCTAAAAGCAGTAGAACCAGCACATGTAAACCCCTCTGCACGAGAAGGCGCTTTCGGTGGCTAGCGTAAAGCATTCCGCAGAAATTCACGCTGGTTGTGCTGGCAGACGAGTCAGTAGTTCAGCCGGCTGCAACGAGGAAGCATCTATGATCTGTGGCGCGCTGTGGCCTATATGTTGGAACAATAATATCTGTTTTTTTGGCAGCAGCCAGTTGGTGCGCAGCTTCCAGACGAGAAAGCAACCGACGGTGGAGAGAAGCAAGTGTGTGCCAGGTCTTCGCTTGCGCAGTATCACTCGCACGTCATGGATGGAAAGCTACGGTTCAAAGCAGAGCAGCTGACACCGAACGGAGAACTTCACGCAAAAAAATGTAGCAGGGAACATGACAGCGAGTTACATTCACATACACCACTCATGACCCTGTAAGCAAGCCACACGTCCCTGAAGCTGATTGAAGCTGATTGATAATTTTGTGTCAGCACCCCAGTGTCGCCGCACAAGCTTACCACGGACTTGCAGCGCTGGGCCAAGGGTCAGGCAACCACCAGAGTTACACTCGAGCTCTGTGCTGTTGACAAACATCCAACGGATAAGTTCAGCCACATCAGCGGTGCAGCTGCTTCGAAGCAATTTCAGGAGTGAAGAAACCACTCCCAGCAACGTCCAACATCAGAACAAGGATTGCTGGTCGGTCACGATGCCATACATGACCTGCTTACCATCACTTTATAAATTTAATGGTCACCACCCAGCTGCGCTTGCAGACCATTAAAGACACTCTTCACCACTCCATATGAGGCATCACTGTCCCAGCCAATGTCTGTTCACATAATGACCCGAATCGCGCCAACCCCAAATGCAAACCGCAGCTGCGTGCTACCGGCTGCTTGTAGCTCGGACTGCCGAATGATTGGATCAAGTACAGCCCAAAACTGCCTCTGCGCTGCCTACATCATGCCCCACGCGCACACAGCTGCTGTACTCATCACCCGTGGCACTGTGTCACCGGCAATACAGCCGACAGCTGTTTGCCTACGCCTGCTGAGCCAGCACACTCCCCTCTAGAGCCGAGCCACGCATGATAGGCCCAGGCCACCACCTGCCAGCAATTGCCTCAGCAACAGCAGCAGGCAGCAGCCGCCTACCACCACCACCACCACCAGCATCTGCTGCTGCTGTTGGTGCACGTTCCAGGCAACCCCACACCCAGCCATGATCCCTTCTGAGCTGCTGCAGCACGCACTGCCGCTCCCGCACCTGCTGCTGCTGCTGGCCAGCTGTGGTCTAGCAGCGACCGCAGCAGTCCGGCGTTTGACATGAGGCCAGCAGGCGCCAGGCCGGCAGCATCAGACGGCAAAGTGCGAGGTACTGCTTGCTGCCGCTGTTTGAGATGGCTGCCTGTGGCACTGGAAGCGCTGGTGGCGCCAGCACTGCTGGCTGCGAGAAGGCCTGCGGGCGGCACAGCCAGATCAAGCCAGTCGCAAACATCTGACTGCCGCCGCTGCTGCTGCTGCTGCTGCTGCTGCTGTGTCAGCACATCACTTTGTGTGCACCCTGCCAGCATCAGCAGATGCCTCCACCACTTCCTGCCTGCGTCCAGTGCTTGCTGCCAAGCCACTTCCTCAACACCACTGCCACCGCCGACCGGCACTGCTGCGGATGGCCAGCAGTCCAGCAAAGCAGCCAGTGGCTGCGAGCTGCCTATTCTGCTCAGCAGCCCGCCCACACTGCCACCAGCAGCTGCCGCAGCAACACATCACTCGCCACAGCAGCGACAACCTGCTGCAGCTGCTGCCGCTGCTGCTGCTGCTGCTGCCCACTGCAGTGTCCCAGAGACAGCGGCAGGCGCATTGCAAGCGAGGCAGTTGACAGGTGCTGCTGCCGGCCTGGCAGCAGCAGCAGCGGCTGCCAGCCCATTCCTGCTGCTGCTGCAGCCTCACGTGCTGCTGCCGCTGCACCAGCTGGTGTCAATGCATTGCATACGGCCCTTCCAGCTGCTGCTGCTGCTGGTACCAGACCAGCGCATTGCGTGCTGCCTGCAGGCACGACAGTACTGCCTGCTGCTGATGATGATGATTCACCCGCAGGCTCAGCATCACCAAACCAAGTGGACCCCCGGGCCACCGCGGCAGGGTTCAGCAGCACAGCCCCACTTGCCAGCGCCCTCACCGCGCTGGGCTGCGTGTGCACGTCATCCCCGTCGTACGCAAACGCAGCAAGGGGGCTGTCGGCAGCCGCTGCCAGCAGCAGTGCAGCGATGCTCGGGTGCAAGGCCAAGTCAAAGCTCAGCATGACATCTTTGAACCCTGCCCCTGGACCTGCTGCTGCTGCCGGGCCGGCTGGTGCGGCAGCAGCTGCTGCAGCAGCGGCAGCAGCGGGGCCATGGAATGCGCCTGCGTCCACTGCCGCTCCCAGAGCAGCTGCATCCAGCAGTACTGCTGTTGGCAGCACCAGCTGTGTGGGCTCTGGCAGCAGCAGCAGCAGGTGGTGGGCTGTCGCCACTGCCAGGGGCTGCACTGGGCGGCCTTGTGTGTCAGTGACGGGCGAGGGGTGCCGTTTGAAGTACCTGAAGTAACAAGTGACAGAACAGGCATGGCGTTATAACACAGTGCAGCAGCCTGCTCATGTGCGGCACCTGAGCGCAACCGATGCTTGGTCATCCATTGCTGCCCTGCAAACGACTGCGGACTAGGTTGTGTGGCGCCAGTCACAGGCAGCGCACGGCGCCGTAACTCTGTTGCCTTGCTGCAGGAGCAGCCTTGCATGCAGCTGGCCCCTTCGTCCCCGTACCTGCCATGCACGTGCCCCACCCCTGAAGAGCGCCGAGCCAATGTCAAACGCCAAAATATCATTGTCAAGGTGCGCCTCGTGGCAAGCCCACCATACAGACCTCTTGCACATGTGCCCGGGCCGCTGCCAGCGCTCGAGCAGCAGCACCATTTGCCATTTGCGGTGCAAGGCCAGGCACGTACCTACCACACAAGCCACACCACACATGTGCATTGCAGTGCTGTTCAGTGTGCTGCAGCTCACCGCGTGATCACTTCCAACAGGCACCCGTCCAGTGCGGTTTGGGCTGCAGCAGCACTGCTGTAGCCCACAAAAGCCAGGGAGCTGCTGCTGCTGCTGCCTGCTGCTTGCGCAAGCCCCTTGACTGTGCATGCTAACGAGGCGCCTGCATCGCAACAACGCAGCAGTACAAACAGCAGCAGCAGCAGCAGCAGCAGCAGCAGCAGCAGCAGGTTCATGGACGTATGAGGCTCACTGCAGACTCGCTCCCTGCGCTTGCTCTGTCACTGCCCGACCTGCCCTCCACTGCGCCTGCAGCTGATGGCCGGCGCCACACTCAAGGTCCGCTCTGTGCAAATGCCAGCTGCACTGGCGCCGCATGCATCACACGCATCGAGCTCGTGATTCACCAATGCCGCTGCCTCAAGCAAGCAGGCGGTGAGAGCAGCGCATCCGCCTGGAGGGTGCTGCGTTTCATACGCACTGACGTTGCTGCCAGGGCCGACACCGAAGTGGAAGAGCACTACCCAGGCAGCGGCGGCGCCCGCACGGCACATGGCAGGCAGCAACACAGCGCCGTAGCCTTCGCGATGATACCTACATACACATGAGCATCCCTGCACACCCGGAACCCCAGCAGCACAGCGGCATGGCTGGGTGTCTGGCTGTGAGCGCATCGTGGTCCCGGTGGGGTGGCTCGGCTGCCGCCTGCGCCGTGCGCACCTGTCAGCAGCACCCTGCCGTGGCCGTCAGCGCCCAGCAGGGCCTGCAGGTAATGGCTGCAGCTCCGGGTGAGGAGGCGCCGCCACACGGCCCGCTTGAGAATGCTCGGGGCTGCTGCTGCTGCTGCTGCTGCTGCTGCAGCTGCTGGTGCTGCTGCTGCTGCTGTAGTGGTTTGCTTGGCTGCAGGTGCAGCACGCCTGCTGCTGCTGCTGTTGCGGAGAGCCAGCTGCACCTCATACTGAAAGGGCTGATAAACTTCTGCTGCTGCTGCTGCTGGTTGAGTGGACCCTGAGCGGTTAGGGTGTATGTCGCATCGCCTGGCAGCAAGACCTTATCCACGTCATGAGGGCAAGGCCTCGCTGCTGAGACAGCAGGGTGCTGGTCCAGCAGCAGGCTTGGTGGAGCAAAGGCAGCATCAGTTATGTGGTTTGCAAGTCCTCGCCTCCAGATGTCTTCCTGCAAGAGCTCTTTGAACGCTACTGGGTCGTTAGCTGCCAGAGCTGCACTGAACGCTCTGGATGCTGGTGGAACTGCTGCTGCTCCTGCAGCATCAATCAGGCACAACACGCCAGGTGCCTGGATGTACTCAGCAGCCGAGCGCGACAGCTCGTAATCCTGAGGGTTTGCGCTGAAAATTCCGATAAGCTGCGTCACTGCTGACAGCAGGGCAGCTGTGTCGTGCGACGAGCACAGCAGGTCCAGCAGGGGCCTGACAAGCTGATCGTAGGCTTGCTGCTCGCATGGAGACAGCATGAGCGGCATCTGATTAGCATCTGGAAAGTCCTCTTCAAAGAACCTGCGCGCTAGGCTGCTGATTCGTGTGTATGTCCGCTGCATGTTGTGCCGTGATCGGGACCTGAGGGCTGCAAGGCAACACGCCTCTATGCGGTACAACACAGCCCATTGGCTTGCCTTGTCTGCTCGGCGGTCCTCCTGAGCTCAGAACAACGCGCTGCGTTGGGTGACCCTGTCACCACACTCGAGGTTGAGTCACACGGACAACCAAACACAATGGGCCTGAGGTTACTGCTCTAACACTGACCTGTCGACAACACAGCACCGCATTAACATCAATGTGACGTGACTGCTGTTGTATGGTATTTGGAGGCTGCTTACCCCATGTGTGCCAGCCTTCATGCAAAAGCAGGGCAGTACAGTGTACAGGGGCAGTACAGTACAGTGTACGGGCCCCAGTAACCTGCATAGCTTTGGCAATAGCCTTATCCTCGGTAATTTTCCAAATGTGGTCCTTGCATGACAGACTGCATGTAGTGGTGGCCCTTACTCGTGCTTCGCCAGGGCAAGCAGTTCATGTGGTGGACAGCACCAGCTTCAAGTTGCATGTCAAGCGGTATCGAGTGTGTGCATGCCTGGTCGCCCCACAGTTCTCTCCTCCATCCGCCGTACCAACTATCACTGATACACAAAAGCTACCCTGTGATACACAAGCACACACCGATTAAGGTGCATTGTTAATATCTGAATTCCACGTGGTATTGAATTGCTTTTGCGTGTTCGTATGTGTTGTCTGTGCGTACATGAGCGTACTAGTCAGTTTGGCGGTCGCAGAGCTAACTCCACTTCAGGATGTCCTTGTTGTGGTGCAGAAGTTGAGTCTTTGTTACACTTCATGTTTGATTGCCCTGCTACTTCTGCTCAGAGGATGATATGTTTGCTGAGATCAGATCCCTGCCTGGTTGCGCTGAAAAGTTGCGCAGCGTTTTGTTCATGGCTGATTCGTCAATCAAGGTGTTGCGTTTTGTATCTGGTGATATTTGGGGCAGTTTTGGAAGATGTCGGATGGTGTCACCGTGTATTGCTGCTTTTCTTGTCAAGTCTTGGGATGTACGCAATGCATGCAAACATTCTGGAGCAGTGCTCCCTCCTCTTTCCGCCCCGGTGGGGCGCGGGGCCGATGGCGCTGATGCTATGGCTTGAATGGGTAATATGATGATGATGATGAATATCTGAAGTTTGCCCGGCGCCCCTCGAGGTCAATTGCTGCTCAACTTCAAGAGTCAGCCTCAGCTGCAATTGCTTGGAAGCACGCCGCACTGTGCCTTTGTGGGAAGAGAGCCGCAACTGCTCACCGCATCCCCATGCATGTGCCCAAATGCACAGCACCATCACACAGCCTACAATTTGTACGATTGTTGCAACAGCAATTTGCGTGAAGTCTCCGATAGCATTGAACCCCCTCGGGCCGCCTGTGCGGCGGCTGCAAGCTGAAGCGACAGGATACACCACTGGCAAGCGCAGCTGGCTCCCATGCGGGCTACGCCAAGCACACTACAACAGAGTTCCAGGCCGCCACCCACCACCATCGGCGCAAGCAGCGCCGACCAGAGGCTTCTGACTGCAGGTGAAGGCATCGCAACTAGCAAAGAGCAGCGGCGATGTAAAAGAACGGATTTAACGGCTCCTGATGTATGTACAAAGACAGTTCAGCCAAGGTGGCGGAGGCCCCACTCCAGCCATGCGAATGGAAGCGTCACTGCATACACAGCAACCACGAGAGCGCCGCACTTGCTTCAATGCGCTTGGGAAAACATGCTTTCCTGCTGCCCTTGCCAGGGCCCACACCTTAGTTCGTGGTCCCACCAAAGTGCTTTCCTGCAATGCAGTGCAGAAAGTCCAAAGCCCAACTGCAACAGCAACCCCACTTGCTGCCATCACCATAGGCAACACATGAACCTGCACAAGTACTTGGGCAACAGCAGCAGCATAGCTGCTTGCTGTAGCCAACATTCAAACGCACAGGCAGCTCTTTTGCTGGCTGAAGGCATGCATGACGCGCGTACACAGCTGTTGTGATCAGCATATTGTTAAAGTTGCTGCAGACCTGCAGCAAGGCAAACCAACCGAGTCATCAATGGAATGTGTGTGCCCATCATGACGGATGTGACAGCACAACTGGGAATGAGAGTATGTATATATTTAAAAACAACATTTGTATGCATGGTGTCACAGGTCTTGCAAGTGCCTCGGCAGCATGCGTTCTCAACTGCCCGCAACAACCGCTGACATCCCACATCTGGTACTCTGACAACTCAGCATAGCGCTGCAGACACTGCAGACAAACACCAACCAACACACAAGACACAGGCACCAAGCCTGCATGGCACTTTCCAGGCAGCCTGATGTGACCACCCTAGTGAAAAACAGAGCCGGAGGAACAGCAGGTGGTGACCGGCATGCAATGGCAAAAGGCGCGCGGGGATAACACGCCACACGCAAGCCAAGGTGCTCAGCACTGCTCTGCTGTCTTCAAAAGACCACAACAACTGCGCCTGCAACGGTGACAATGCCTGCGATGCCTTTGCTAAAAGCCCTGCACACCACCACCTCATCCCTTCATATTTGCACAGCGCATCTACCGGCAGCAACGGATACTCCGATGCACGCAACTCAACATGGCCACTACAGTGACAGCAGAGTGTGCACAAGCACCCACACTCCCACCCGACCCACGCGGCGCAGGCGCCCAGCCCGCCACTGGCACACGATGCAGCACTTGCAGCCAGAGCACTTCAGCAGTGCATGCCGTCGGCAGCTGGAAAACATTCACGTGTGACGTGCACAGTCGTCTCCAACCTGGCAACAGTAACGCACAGACGCATTCTGGAATACTACGCCCCCCCCCCCCCAAAAAAAGCACAGTAACCCAGCATTTTGCCAGCCCGACCCTGCCCGGTGATTAGGGATCTACTGCAGACCCCAGAGCCCTCTTGAGTACACACCAAGACGAGCGGACGGCCGTAGCCACGGCAGCAGCCAACACCCAGTTCTACCCCTCCCGTTGTGACTGTGTCTTCACTCACAAACAGCGTGCGTGTGTGCTGTGCAACTGCGGCTGCAGGCCTGAAACAAGCAGGTACCCAGCTGCAAGTAGGCACCAACGAGGGCTGAGGCAAGCTGGCAACATTTCGTCGGCTCACAAGCACTGGCAAGGCCGGTGACGCAGCAAGCAAACCATGATCAGGCATGATCCGCACAAGCTCGCTTGCCACATCGGCATGCATCATTCTACTCAGTTATATTTAAATCTTTAAATCCCTCTGCAACGCAAAACGCAAGGTCTGCACCAATATGTGCTGCCTTGGCTGCGTCAGTGCAGGCTGAGTTGGCGCCAAGCAAGCAAGCAACAGCAGCACCGTCGAGACCCCCACATTATGCCCGAGCACAGCAACCCGTTGCAAAAGCAGCGTCCAAGCAGGCACAAGCCAGGTGAGCAGAGCATGGTTCCTGAAGCAGCCGTCACAAGACTGCAGCAAGCTGACATCATGTAGCCAGCAAGAGCAACGCAGTCTAAATTCAAGACATGCACCTAGTTTCAAAGTCGTCCGCAGGGGCAAACCACAAAAAAAGCACACAATGCCAAGGACCCCTGGCATCGCTGGCATCTGCTTTTGCAAGCGCGAGCACTGCACCCATCACTTGCATTCAGCAGAGGCCGATGACTTTGAGCCTGCCTGCACCATGCGGCGAGGCAACATGCATGCCACACAACACAGACAGCTGAGCAGGCGCAAGCCTGCAAGTCCATCAACACGCTGCTGCAGGCGCAGGCCTACAAGTCCATCAACACGCTGCTGCAGGCGCAAGCCTGCAAGTCCATCAGCACGCTGCTGCAGGCGCAGGCCTACAAGTCCATCAACACGCTGCTGCAGGCGGTGACGGTGAGCATGAGTACACCACCACGCTGCTGCAGGCGATGATGGTGAGCATGAGTACACCACCACAAAACCTTGCATGACGCCACGGCCACATCTGCAGCGTCATCTGGCAGCAGTCTGGCAGCAGTCTGGCAGCGCCGGCTGCTGACACGTAACCAACGCAGGCGCGGTGACGGCATGACGATTTGTGCCACAGTGTTGACCAAGCCACAGGGAGCCGTGGCCGCTAGCTGCAATGGCGTCAAGCGGCTGACTCGCTGCACAGTGAAGCAAGTTGCAGGGAAGGGAGCCTGCTGCATGCTGATCCAGGCAGCAGAACAACCACAGCTACAGACACATGCGTTGCCATGCCCTCTCATTGCAACGCACTGCTGCACCTTCAAATCCCTGGTACAGCATCCCTGCTTCATCCATGCCACATGGCATTCAGCCAATATGGCCACCCACCAAAACCAGGAGCCGGGTGTGAAAGGACACAGCCATGCATGCAAAGCACGGGGTGCCCCCGCGAGCACTTGCTGAGTGTAACAGCTCCATCCACAGCACCCCGCCAGCAGGCGCCCAACCAAGCCAATACTCCAGCCGGCCCCAGTCGCTGCTGCTGCTGCTGTTGCCATTTGCTTTTGCTGCTGCTGTTGCCGTGTCGGCTTATCGACCCCAGCCACTGCTGCTGCTGTTGCCGTTGCTGTGGCAGCTGCTGCGCTGCAGCCTGTTGGCTGCTCAAGGTTGGCACTGCCACTTTCCAAAGCGATCAACAGGCACTGCTTGCCGCCATGCACCCCAGCTGCTGCTTGCCTGCCTGGCACCGATACAGCAGCAGCAGCAGCAGCAGCAGCACCACCACTGCTACTACCCTTTGCACAGATGCAATCCTGCACCCCGGTTCTGTACAGGGAGGTCCTCCTTGACTGTGCTGCTTGCTGCAGCTCTTTATCTGCAGCAGCAGCAGCAGCAGCAGCAGCAGCTGCAGTGCAGCCTGCCTGCCATGCAACGCTTGGCTGCGTGCAGCCGCCTCATCCTCCCAACGCCTGCTGCGGCGGCGGCCCAAAGCTTGGCTCCAACCGCACCGCGAGCTGCTGCTGCTGCTGCTGCTGCTGCTGCTGCTGCTGCTGCTGCTGCTGCACAGCAGCCGGCGCGTGCTGCACGCCCTCCCCAGTCGCTCCAGCAGCCGTGGCTGCGCCCACAGCAGCGGGGGCGCCCGGAGAGCCCAGAGCAGGACGGAGTCCGGCCGCTGGTGAGGCGGCAGCGCTGCCGGAGCTGCTGCGCGGCATGCTGCCCAGCTTGCCGCTGCTCAAGCCGCCGGCGCCGGCGGCGCCAGCTTCAGCGGGGGGCGAAGGCGGCGCGCTGGCGTCACCCGCGGCGGCGTCCCTGCCCGCGACATGGTCGCTGTGGCGCGGTGCGCAGCCGGACGGCGCCGACAGCGCCTGCTGCTGCCACTCGTCCGTCTCCTGGAACGGCATCATCTCCCCGCGTACGCCGTACGGCCGCGACCAGTAGCGGTGCTGCATGCTGCCCATGCACACGCTGTGCCGGCGTCGGCGCTGGTGCTGCTGCCGTTGCTGCTGCTGCTGCTGCTGCTGCGCCAGCTGCAGCTGCCACAGGTGCGCCTGCATCTGCCAGAACTGCTGCGCTGCCTGCGTGGGTGTGTGGCTGGGATGCACGTAATGCAACACGGCCTCGCTGATCAGCTGCTCGCCGTCCGCTGCTGCTGCTGCTGCAGCAGCTGCCGCTGCATGCCTACCAGACCCGTCTGCCCATCCGCCAGCGGCAGCAGTGGCGGCCTCTGCTGCAGCAGCCTCTGCAGCCGAGCCCTGGTGCTGCAGCTGCCCCCTGGGCAAGTACGCATCCATGCCCCCCGAACCCCCCGGCCTGCCTGACACGACCGCTGCTCCTGCTGCAGGGACGTCCCCCAGCGCTGCAGCCTTGGCTAGCGTCAAGTCGCCCAGCGATGAAGGCCGCCGCATGCGGGTACGCAAGGCGCCACTCACTTGCAGCCCTCCGCTGAATCCTGCTGCTGCTGCTGCTGCTGCTGTTGGGCCAACACAGTCTGGTCCGTAAAAGCCAGCCGCGGCAGCGGCAGCAGCGGCATCGTGCGGCGCGGCTGCTGTGTGAAGCGGCGCACCAGGCCAGCCCTGGTTGCCCCGCTGCTGCTGCACCTCCAGATCCGTCGCAGCTGCGCCAGGCTTGCAGCGGCCCAGCCGCTGCTGCAAGTGTGGCACGCGGCGCCGGGGCCTGCAAAGTGCTGCTGCTGCGGCGGCTGCTGCTGCATCACCTGTGGAGCCGGCCGCTGCAGCATCTGCTGCCCTTGGTAGGGACCCAGCCAGCTGGCGCCTCGCGCACTCGGCAGCATCTGCACAACAGCAGCAGCAGCCGCAACGGCAGCAGCCCAGCCGCACATGAGGGTGCAGAGACACCGGGCAAGGTGACGCAGGCCACGCACAGGTGGGCGCGCACGTCGCGGCACACGCCGCAGGGCGAGCACGCGCACCGCCGGCCAGCCGCCCAAGCAGAGCGGAGCAGGGGCAAGACACCGCAGCCGTCATCCAGCAACTCCAGCCCTCAACGCGACACGCACAGCGCAGCGCGGCTCATGTCCATGGTGTTGTTCCTGGTGTGAAGTTCTCACCTGCACGAGCGCCAGCAGGCCGCGCCCCAGCCGGACCTGCTCGCCCTTGCCCCTGCGGATGGTGGTGGGGAAGGTGCGCCCGCCCAGCTCCTCGCTGGTGACGCTCACGATGGAGTGCACACCGCGACGCCCTTGAACCTGCAGCAGCAGCGGCAGCAGCAGCAGCAGCAGCAGCGGCGGCAGCGGCAGCGGCGGCAGCAGCAGCAGCGGCAGCAGCGTTTGAATTCCCAACATCCAAACGTGCGGCAGAGGTCTTGCAAGCACGAGGACGTCGGGTGCACTGTTAACTCCGCTGCTCAATGCACACAGGTGCAACTGCTCCTATCGCAGTGCACACCAGCGCTCATGGAAGGATGAACAGCGCAAGACGCACTGCTGCAGCAGAGGTGTCATCCAGCAGCAGCAGCAGCAGCAGCTGCAGCACCCACCCAACGCACACCGCAGCAGTGGCAGCAGCTCCCCCCACCTGCACACCATCTACAGGGCCCGCCTCCCCGCCCCTCACACGTATGTTACGCAGCACAAGTCACACCAGCTGTCGCGCAGCACACGCAGCCTGCTGCGCGGGCCCACCTGAACTGGCCCAAGTCGTGCACCAGCAGCTCCCCCACCTGCACACCATCTACATCTACGTGACAGCCACCTGAACTGGCCAAGTCGTGCACCCAGCACTGCACCCACTCACTGACACCACTGAAGGCCCGCGCAGCAGCTGCCTCTCTACGTGACAGCCCACCTGAACTGGCCCAAGTCGTGCACCAGCAGCTCCCCGATCCACAGCCAGCGGCCCCGCATGATGTCAGCACACATGCTGCTGATGCTCGGCCCCTCAAACCCGGCCACGCTCTCCGCCATGCCCGTCATCGTGCTCAGGTTGCTGGGCCTGTGCGGGCGCTGCGGCACAGACATGCGCAGGCTCTCGATCACTTCGGCGTCCGGCAGCGGCTCGATCTCCGGCAGGCCGCCAAAGCTGTGCATGGCGGCATGGCTGTCGGCGGGCCAGCCAGGCACGCCGTTGGAGCCGTCGAGCGCTGCTGCCGCGTTGCCGGCGTCTGCCATCGCTGCTGCAGCTGCAGCAGCAGCAGGCGTCATGCCGGCGGCGGCATGCAGCTCGCCACTGCCCTGCGCAGTCGCTGCCGCCGCCGCCACAGCCGGCGCCGCCACTGGCGCGCCGCCTGCTTCGCTGGACTCTGCTGCACTCGTACGCGCGCTGCCGCGCCTGCTGTAGCCGCCGCCGCTGCCGCCGCTGCGGACCGAGTGCGCCGCCGCTCCTGTGCTGCCGCAGACGCCAGCAGTCTGCGTGCCGCCTGTGCCGCCTGTGTTGGCGGCTCCCCCTGCGATGGAGCTCGCGATCGATCCCATTGTGACCAGGCCCCCTGCACACGCCTCCCTGCCGCAGGCGCTGTTGGCGGCCTCGCTCCCCGAGTAGGTGCTTGGCACTGTGGCCAGCCCGCCGCCCAGAGCAACCAGCGGGTAGCTCCCACTAGTGCTGGCGCTGTGGTTGGCCGGCAAGGCGTGCTTCGGGTTGGCGCCGTCGGCAGGCAGCCCAGGCTTGCTCGACTCCTGGAAGAAGCAGTAGCTCATCTGGCGCCGGCGCTTGCTGACGAGGCGCAGCCGGTTGCTGCTGTGCAGCATGCCGGGCAAGACCTGGTTCTCCAGGCCCTGCAGCATCGCCGCGGCTGGTCGCGCGCGCGGGCCGCTGCTGCCACGGCTGCCGCCGCCGGTGCTGCTGCTGGCAACAGCGTTGCCGGGCACACCCGAGCCCTGCCTGCTGCCGCCCACCCCTGCTGCTGCTGCTGCCGAGCTGGTGCCCGATGCATTCGCATCTGCACGCCGGCTGTGGCCTGCCGAGGCCCACTCCGCCTGGAGCTGCTGCTGCTGCGCTGCGCTGTAGTACGGTGGAGTTGCCGTCTGGCACCAGCTGCCTTTGCGCTGGCTGGGCGCCGCAGCACCAGCGACAGGCGGCCAATGCTGCTGCTGGCTGCTGCTGCGCAGCTTGCCACTGCCATAGCCTGCAGGACCAGCAGCACCAGCAGCAGGAGCAGAAGTCGAAGACCCGCGGCGGCTGTGCGCTGACGCCATGTCAAGCATCTGGGCATCACCAGCCGACATGCGCCGCGACTGCAGCAGCTGCTGCTGCTCCTGCTGCTGCTGGCTGGACTGACGTGGCAACACACCTGATCTGTCGTGGGCGTACGCGGCCGCTGCTGATCCGCCAGGGTAGCCAGCCAAAGGCCCGCTGCGCGCTGCTGCTGCTGCTGCTGCTGCTGATACACCGGCAGCGCTGGCGGCATGTTGCGCGGCGACCCCGGCTGCCTGGCTGCGCCCAGCCCTTGCTGCTGCAGCAAGTGAGCCAGCGGCGGCCGCGCCGCACCCTCAGCCACGCCCAGCCCCATGCCTGGCGCCGGTGCTGCAGCCCCGGGCAGCCACGCCATCGGCACATCCCCCGACATGTTGCTCGACGGCCGGCGGCTGTACTGCCCCAGCGGGAAGAAGTCCGACATCGCCGAGGGCCGCCTGCTGCTGGGCCCTCCCCCACCCGGCCCCCAGCCGCCGCCGCCCGCGGTGCTCGTGCCCCCCGACGCCACGGTGGCCCCCACCGAGTTGAGCTGCGCGCTGCTGCCATCAGACATGTTGCTGTGCCGCCGGTAGCGCGACGCCGACACGTCAGACAGGTAGCTGGGCCGGCGGTAGCGCCCGCCGCCCGCCTGCTGCGCCGCCAGCAGCGCCGCCGCCACCGCGGGCGGCGGCGGCAGCGCCGGCGGGCCGCCGAACAGCTGCTGCGCCGGCGTGCTGCCGCCGCCCTGGGTGTAAAGCGGCGCGAGCGCGAGCGCGTGCGCCGCCTGGGGCCCCATGCGGCTGTAGGCCTGCGCCAGGTCGGAGTGGCGGCGCGCGGCGTGGCGCAGCGTGGCCGGCAGCCGCGGCGCTGTGGGCACGAGCGGCTCGGACCCCGCGCTGCGCTGCGCCGGGCGTTCGTGCGAGTGCTCCAGCTGCAGCAGGCTCGCGGAGGAGTGCTCCGACGGGCACCTGCTGCTGCCGCCGCACTCCGCGGCCTCATGCAGCGGCGCCAGGCGGGCCGGGAGCAGGTCGCTGAGGCAGCCGAGGTTGTGGCCGCCGGCGTCGCCGCTGCCGGGCTGCTCCGGCCTGCTGCTGCTGCCGCAGCAGAGCTGCCGAAGCCATCTGCAGGACCATCGGCGCCCTGCTGCTGCTGCCACGGCGGCGGCACGCCCGCCCCCCCTGCAGCAGCAACAGCAGCGCCCTCTGCGCCGTGGCCATCCGCCGCATGCTGCTGCTGCTGCTGCAGCTGCTCCCCGTGCAGCCAGTACCCAGGACCTCCTCTGTTGCCGCCGCCGTACTGCTGCGGCTGGTGCGCAGCCAGGCCCGCCGCCTCCGCCTCTGCGTGCGTCAGCTCCGAGTAGAACTGCGGCGGCACCGGCACCTCCCAGTGCACGCGCCTCTTGAACATCCACGGCCACAGCCGCCGCTCCTCGTCAAAGTACGCCACCAGCTCGAGCAGCCTGTCGCTCTGCACCAGCTCGGTGGGGTCGATGAGGACCCACTTGCCGATGACGTCGCACATGAGCTCCTTGGGCACCAGCACCTGCCCGCCGCGGGCTGCGGCATGGCAGTAGCGCGCCGCTCGGTTGACCTGCAGGCAGGCAGGGCAGCGCAACCACACCGCAAGGTGTGCGTTCAGATTCAGGCTGTGTACGCGTTGAGACGGGGACAGCATCAGACAGACAGCACCAATCCGCAAGCGCGCAGCGATCCCGTGCAGCGCAGCCACGTGCCATGACATGCAGGCGGTGAGACGTACAGGCGGTCGGTCGAGCACACGTGTGGCACAGGCGGGCGTGAACCCTACACCAGCATGCCCACAGCCGCCGCTCACCACAGGCCCAAAGTAGTCGGCGCGGCCGGTGGTGGTGTGAGGTATGACGCGCGTGGGTGCGCCGCAGTAGATGCCCATCTTGACGCGCGGCCCGCAAAACATCACGTTGCCGTGCATGTCCCGCTCCTCCTCACACGTTGGCAGCTCCAGCACACTGCACAGAACGTTCGCAGCAGCAGACGTGGGTGCAGTGTGTTGGTGTCACATCCCGAACGAGGGCTGCAGCCTGCACAACAACACACTGCCGTGCATGTCCCGCTGCTCAGCACACGTTGGTGTCCCGCAGCTCACACACGCTGCACGTAGGAAACAATAAACACCGAGGCAAACAGGCTGCTGCATGACAAACTTGACAGAGGTTCGCGTCCTGACATGCACGATACCAGTGAAACAAACATGCCTGCACACAGGCAGCTCTTGCAGCTTGTAAACAAAGAAGAGCAGCAGTCAGCATAGCACGTGATTGCAAGAATGATGTACATCGCAGGGGCTTTTTGGTCACAGGGGTCCCACTCCTTTGCGGCAGCATGTAAGCTGTGGGGAACGAAACCTACGCGTCAACAGCATACTGTTTTCCATCTCTACAGCTAGCTTGCAGCACATGGCCGTTCAAACCTGATAACAGTACTTTTGCAGGTTTAGGGTTGCAATGTCCGGGCTGTTCTGACCAATGCAGCGCCTGTCGACGCCCCCGCAAGCACCAAAACTTGACGACCGACACCCTTGCTCACCTGGCAGGCCAGCTCATGTCGCGCAGCACCTGCTGCACCATGAGGCACCACTCGATCGCCACGTCAGCGCTGCTGAAGGCCACCATGAACGTGCCCTCCGCCTCCTGGCACTCGTAGCCGCCGCCGACCAGCAGCAGCCACCGCACGCAGTCGCTGTACAGCTCAAGCGCCAGCTCAGCAGCCTCGCGGTTCACCTCCACAATCTCGCAGAACCTGCGGCAGCATGGCAAAGGGCACACGTGTCACACGGTGCATGCAATAAAAATAAAAAAATGTTGACCTTTCCACGCCTTTGCGGCGCCTGCAAGCAGCACGACATAAACACACAACACATGTCCCTTGGTGTGTGTGTGTGGGGGGGGGGGTGCAGCTGCACAGTACTGCAGGGCAGCAGCCTCCCAAACGCCCTCCACCACAATCTAGCAGTATCCCAACATAACAAGACAGCACTTCTCTGTCATACGCTGTGTGCAGGCGTAGGGACTCGGCTGCGGAATGAGGGTTGCTGCACAGTGCGTCAGCTCAGCAGCCCCCATGATAATCCAATCAAACCAGGTGGGAACAAACGACTGCTTCTGCGATACCGTGCTGAGATGTACACACACAGCAACAGCAACGGCAACAGATCTGGGCTGCGCTGCTTCAGCAGCCGCCCGCCTACACTACGCCGGCCTTCTGAAGCATACAATGCTGCACTGCTCCCTACAACCAGCCGTCCACCCTCTGCTGACCTACACCACTGCACCACTCACTTGTCAATAGTGCAGAACACAATCGTGACCGGCGGCATGGCGGCTGCTGCGCTGCAGCTGCTGGGCCCCAGGGGCACCAGGCCTGCGGCTGGCGCGTCAAAGTAGCCGGGGGTCTCCTGGCGCAAGCTGTCCAGCCGCGGGAAGAAGCGCGCACGATCCTCCAGGCCACACGGCATCGCCTGGCGTGGCGCATTCAAAAACGGACGGCACGACAGCGCATGCAGCAGACACGCATCGGCACAGAGACTACTGGGTCAGGGTCGCGAGCCGTCTTGCAGCGCTGTCAAAGCATCAGCGTCAGATGCTGGCGATGACGCGCGAAGAGGACATCAGCCATGGCAAGGGTACCCTTCGCCAGCCAGCAGCAGCAGCAGCAGCAGCAGCCGCCGCCCACCTGGATCAGGTTGACCTTCTGCGGCAGGCCACTCAGCTGGTGCACGCCCATGTCTATCACCATCACGCCGTACGACAGGCTGCTGCGCCGCCGCGTCCCGACGCGCTCCTCGCTGCGCCGCTGCCTCCTGCTGGCAGGGGCCTTCGCCAGCAGCCCGCCGGGAGCGGTCGCAGCCGCGTTCACGGCCCACCCGTGCACATTCCTGACGCCCTTTGCTGCGTTGCCAGCTGCCGCGGCCAGCACGCCGCTGAGCACGCTGGTGTGCCTGGTGCAGCCGGCGGCTGTGCCGGCCGAGGGGCTCTGGGGAGACGCCGGCGGGCTGCGGTTGGCGCTGTGCTCTGCAAACGTGCCGTTGGCGCCGTTGATGCCTTCCATGCTGCTGCTCACCGACTCGTCATCGCGGAGACCCAGCAGGTGGGCTGCCTGATGAAGCAGCCTGCGCAGGAGCAACGCAAGTTCTTGAGCTTCGCGACAGAGTGTAGTTGCACCTGGCTCCGGTCACCATCTTCGATGGATGGGAGCCACCCCAGGATGAGCAGCCAGTCAGCGCGTGACAGACAAGAGTTTCAACATGCAGTGCAGTGTAGCCAAACACTCTTGATGCACGCAAACCCTATCATGGATAAAACCTCAAGCACTGCGCAGTGTGTCCAGACACATTCCCTGGGCAAGCAGGTTGCATCAGCAGCACCACCAATCAAAGAATCTCATCAGGGTTCTGGCAGCCAGGTACTTGAGGCCTACAGCAGCTGTGGCAGCATCGGATGGCCGCAAGTCGCCACCCACATGCTCGGCTACATGACGGCACGGTAACCAACAACAGCCTCAACGGCTCCATGGCCCGACTGCATCCAAGGTGTCATTTGCAGCCATGTGATTGCAGCAGAAGTAAGCGTGAAACCCCTACAGTCAAACCATGTAGTTGTCAGGCAGAAAAGGCACACTGGAATGTTCCGTCAGCAACCCCAGCAACACTGAGAATGAACCACGTCTTGCACACCACCAAAGCCAAGCTCATTGGAATGGCACACCCACAACACTGTATTGCAGCTCGGCATAACAACAGTAATAGTAGAGTTAACCGAGGATTCATCACACTTGTGCAGGAGATGAGCGAGCGGTCACATACAAGACAGCAAGTGCCTGAAACATTTTACATGTCATAACATCATGCAGGAAGGCCAAAACAACAGGGAGAACAGCACAAGCAGTCGGCGCAGTGAGCCAAGGGCAGGAATAGCGCAGCCTGACGCAGCAGTCTGCGCAGCAGCAATGCACGTTGCAGTTGCATGAGGTCAGCAGTCACGATGAGAGGGCATAACAGCAACACAGGACGTAATGAGCCAACAACCAGCAGGCGTGCAGCCTGAGGCAGCAGCCTGCGCAGCAGCCTGCGCAGCAGCAACGCACGTTGAGGACGCCACATATCGACCAAATCGACGAGGCAGCAGGGTAGTAAACTCAGCAGGTAACAAGTAAATGCCATAAATGCTGTGGAAGCAGAGCTGGAGGCTCTTTCCACACGCACACTCTTACACAAACGGGGGCTGCAGCTATGTGTGCTGTGCCAGAGCTGCCAAGCAATCAGAACATTTGGCAGCCAATGTCAGCAGCTCACCCTCGCTGTGCTTTGGGGGGCCTCGGCGAGCAGCTGAGCTGGCCCTGCTCAATGTCGCCGCTGCCTGAGAAGCCCTGCTCGGCGCAGGGCCGGCGCCCAAGCTGCTGCTTGTGCGTGGCTGCCAGGAAGCTGGCGGAAGCAGCCTCTTGGGCAGCACCTGCAGGTGCAGTACGTACATTGTACGATGTAGCACACACGTGTGGCTTTGATTCAGCAGCGGTCACCAACCAACCAGTGCACCTCGCATGCACACCGTTGGCGCAGTACCTGTTGCGGGCATTGCTGTGGCAGGTGCCGTGCCATTTCTTGTGCTGAGCCAAGCGAACAGCCAGCCAGGCACACGCGCAAGAAAAGCGGTATGCTAAAATGCGTACGGGAGGCAGCACGACAGAAGAAGAGCGGCCACACAACGCTGCAGCATGCCTCACCAAGTGAACCCCGCACCTGCATCGCCAGCAGCGTCAGCCTGCCTTCTGCCGTTGACATCCTCATGACCAAAGGTGAATGTATTGAGCTGCGTGTCGCCAGCATCGCCCGTGTGGTTTGTGGGCTGCCCATTGGTCGGGCTGCTGCGGCCCAGGGACATGCTGCGCTGGAGGCCTATGTCAGCAAAGACAACAAGAAAGGCACAACAGCAGCAGCAGCAGCGTCAGGTCATGTCATGTCATGTCAGCAAGTTCAAGTGTGCTACGCACGTCATATTGCACGCGGCACGCATCACCACCGCCGTAGCACCAGGCACTGCAGCTCGACGGCAGGCAGGGGTGCCACGCAAGAAGTCCCTCTGAAACCGGGTCCCGACCAGACGTGCACATGCCAAAGACTGCTCCAAACTCATGGCTTCAGGCTCACGGTCCAGGTTCTCTGCAGGTAGCGGCATGCTAAACATCTCAGCAATCTCCTCCGCGCTTGGCCCCGCGACGGTGTTGTTCCGCAGCAGCTTCTGTGTGGCTTCCAGCACCGCGCCGCCGAGCTCTGGCAGGCGCGCATGGATGCCCCGGAAGGTCTCCGAGTCCATCATGATCTGCGTGATGGGATGCGCACCGCACAAATGGTTGTGGAAAATGAGCATTGCAGTTGAAGAAGAGCAAGATCAAGCAAAACAAGAGGAGGAAGAACAAGAAGCGGTGTGAAGTGGGCAACTCAGCCGAGGCCATCAACAACATCAGCAGCGTGCGGTGGTCAGCGGTGGCGTTGCGCAGCCAGGTACGGCTGCGCGCAATGCTCACCACGCAATGCTGTTGTCAACCGCGATCATTTGCATCGCAGGCGTCAACTCTAGTGTGTAAAGCCACAGCACAGAGGCAAGCATGTGATTTGAATGCTACACGCGCATAGCCAGTGCTTTGCATCCCGCTGTGGAAGCAAGCCACGTCACCCTGCAAGAGGCATGCTTCACGCTGCTGCCCACCTGGCCTCCATGAGGCGTCTCCCCCACAGCCTGCACCTTGCGCAGCACCTCTCCCACGTACTCTGCGCGCTGTGTTACACTGTGCATGCGAATAGAGTCCACGCCGCCTGTTGCGGCACTCATACGCACACGCAGGCCTCTGAACAGCACACCTCTGTCGGCCTGCAGAGTGATGCATGATGTGCACGGCGGAGCATGGAATCAGGGTGGCGAGCAAGAAAACGAAATCAAGATGGGTGAAGTGTGGAGGAAGGGAAGCAACAGGTAGCTGAACAGCCAGAGCATTTGTTTTTGGCATGTGACGATGAACAAAACATTTCCCCCGCCGGGACTCGAACCCGGGTCGCGAGGGTGAGAACCTCGTATGCTAACCGCCTACACCACGGAGGAGAACACGCTGAGGCGTGTGTGGTAAGCTGGTGCCCGGCAGGGCCACAGCGATACACATGTTCAACAAAACAGCAGACCCTATTTCGAACTCCGCCGCCTCCAAATAGTAGTCGCCTGTGCACACCATGTAACCCCTCTTCTTCTGCCGCCTCCAAATAGAATTCTACACTGCGTGTTGTGAGTCTGACGGTTCTGCTTGCAGAGCCACGTGTCATGTCTCGCACACAGAGGCTTTCTCGGGGTGGGCCTCTTTTGGGTGACAGTCTGTTTTTCCGCTGAACTTCTAGCAGCTCTCTTTGTTTCGGGTGTTCGTTGCGACGTAGTCGCCTGTGCACACCGTGTAACCCCTCTTCTTCGCCGCCTCCAATGGTGTCCCAGCAGCCACCGGCAGATGCAGCAACTTTCATCGATCAGTGGTGGCCGGCGTTTAAGCGACGGCTCACCGCAAAAATTTGCAGAACTAAATAGGATGGCCAGGATAGCTCAGGCAGCCCAGCCAGCAACGGCGCAGCATACAGCAGCAGCAGCCGCGGTGATGGCGGCGCATGGCACGCTTGAGGTGTGCAATGATGCCGCGTTGCCAGCGGCCCTGCAGTCTGTGGTGGATGCCAGGGCTCAACTGGCAACATTGCAACAGCAGGAGGAAGATGTGCAGCGGGCGCGGCGCAGGTGGCATTGGGTGCACCAGGGCGAGCGGCCTGGACCAGCAATGACCAAGATTCTGAAGCCTCCCAAGGGGCCACGTATATTGGAGGCCTGCGAGCCCCTGGTACTGGCCACCTGGTGCGTGACAGTGTGAGTCTGGCGCGTATCATCGGTAGGCGGTATGCTGACCTGACTGTGGCACCTCAGGTTCAACAGGCGCAGCGGCAGGCTGTGCTGCAAGCAGTGAGGCAGCATTCGCGGGGTCTTGATGCAGCAGCAGCCGCCCAGCTTGGAGCTGCAGAAGTCACCGTTGGTGAGGTGACTGAAGCCATATCTCATACTGCCCCGGGCAGGTCACCTGGGCTGGATGGAATTCCAGGGGAGTTCTATCGACAGTACAAGACGCAACTTGCACCGTTATTGGCAGCGTTGTATTCGGCTGTTGGTGCAGCACAGCGTGTCCCGCATGGTCTGTTAGATGGGGTTATCTTGCCTGTGCTGAAACCAGGCGGGGATGTCGCTGACCCAGCTGCATATCGGCCGATACAATTGCTTAACTATGACTATCGCCTTCTAGCCAAATTGCTTGCCAATCGGCTTTTGGCAGTGGCAGGTGATATTGTGCACCCTGCACGATCAGCATTTCTGCAGCACCGGCATATTGGTGTAGCATCAGGCTGCTGCAGGCGCTGCCTGCCTTGCTCACTGCAGAGCAACGTATGGCTATTGTTGTCTTTACTGATTTTGCCAAAGCCTACGACACGGTGGATAGATCACTACTGTATGATGTAGCAACAGCGCTTGGGGCCGGACATGGGTTTGTCGGTTGGATGCGCACGCTGCTAACTGATACGCACACATGCGCCACAGTGAATGGTTTTGGCAGTCCTTTTTACCGTTGCGAGGCTGGAGTTCGACAGGGGTGTCCTTTGGCACCTCTGTTATACCTGTTCGTTGGGCAGGCGCTACTGTGCTTCTTGAAGCAGCGCGGCATTGGCATTGTTGCAGCCAGCCAACAGCTTGCGGCGACGCAGTATGCTGACGATGCTGAGGTGTTTTTGCTGTCGCTTGCCGATGTGCCCACGTTCCTCGGTTGCATGGATGATTTTGCTGCAGCCTCTGGTCAGCGACTGAACCCCGCAAAATCACGTCTGCTGCATGTAGGGCAGCTGCCAGGAGCGGCGGCTGCAACGAGTGGGGCGGGGCAGAACTTGGGTGCCATGCCACTGGTGCAGCAAGCGAAATCTTTGGGGGTCGTGTTTGATGGGCGGGGCAACAGCAGTGTGGACTGGGAGGGCAGATTGGAGGTGGTGCGAAGCCGCATGCAGAACGTAAGTCGCCTCTCCAAGTTGTCCGCTTTTGGCAGGGCGTTTGCGGCCAATGCTGACGCCTTGTCAACCCTTCTATATGCTGCTCAGTTTGCTGGTCAACTGCCTGCTACAGTGACGGACAATTTGACGCGGTGGACAGCAGCGCTAGTTGATGCTGGCAAGGGCCCTGATGAGGATCTGCGGCGGGCCCCTGGTATCCAAGCGATTGTATGGCAGCCCATCCTAAGTGTGGTGGTTTTGGTTTGATGCCAATTCAGCATCACCTGTTGTCGCGTTGGGCCTGTGAAGCTCTGCCTTTCCTGCAAGGTGGCACTGCACCGTGGGTGGCTGTGGCGCGCGTTCTTTGGACGCGCTGGGCCAGTACGATGGATTGTTTTACGCGCGCCACAGCTAGCACCCCTTGGGGCATATTGTTATGTCATCGAAGTCATATTTTCCCTGTTGCCCAGGCTGATGTGGTCCTGCCCAAGCCGTTGCGGGTTTTGGCTATGGGTTTGCACGCTTTGCCGCCGTTGCGGCATGTGGGCAGCCAGCCTTTGGATGTGGATGGTTTGTGCTGGGACGCGCCACTATGGGCTAACCCTATTTTTACGGCGATACAAACTTGGCAGTGGTTCGACCAACAGCGTGAGGTGGTAGTGGGCTTGGAGCATGCGGTGGCGTTTGGCCTGCTGCAGCTCCCAAAGCTGCAGTCTCTGGGCCAGGCGGTGGTGTTGTTGGCAGAGCTGGACCGAGTTTGTGCTCTCCCTGGGCTCTCGGCACAACGCTCAGCCTATGAGCGTGAGGTGTGGGGCCCTTGGTTGTGCAGTAGGCCGCAGTATGGTGACCGTCAGCTGGCCCGCCAGCATGTGCACGCCCTGCTGACATTGGTGCCAGCTGCATGGGTTGCTGCTGCGCGGGCGCGTTTCACCGCGGCTGTTGCTGCGGGTGAGCCCATTGCGCAGTTATCTTCTTTACTCCCAGATGACCTCTTGCTAGCGCGGGAGACGATGTGTGCGAGCTTGGGCTGGCGGCGACCAGGTGGCGGTGTTGATGATGTTGTGTTATTGAAGGACCTGACTGTCGCTGCTGCCACGCAGCTGCAAAGCCTCCGTGCGTTAGAAGCAATTGCTCCCCGTCATGCAGCTTTTGTTGCTAGTGTTAGAGCCCTGGATGGGTTGCCAGCCGTGGCACAGTTGCCGCCGGTGCGACTGGTTTTGTCACGGTGGTGGTGCGTGCGGGTGGCTAACGTGTACAAAGAGTCTGCATGGCGCCTGGCCCTGAATGCATTCCCTACTGCTCAGCGTATGCAGACTGCCACGGGATGCGCGGCGTGCTCTGCTGCTGTGCCCGGTGTGGAGCACCATTTCTGGACGTGTCCTGTTGCAGTTGCTGTGCGTGAAGAGGTTGAAGGTCAGCTAAGAGCGTTCAACATGTTGCCGGCAGGTGAGAGCCTGCCGTGTCGTGCGGTGTGGCTGGCTTGCTCCCCTCGTCACAATGTGCACCGACTGGTGTGGGATATGGTCTGCCTGGCATCTATTCATGCGTTTGAAAAAGGCCGCAGAGCGGCCTGGGCTGTGGCAAGTGATCTTGTGGTGCCTGTGCTGGTGGAGCAGGTGGCGGTACGTGCGGCACTTGGTGCTTTTTGGGATGCGCTTGCTGATTTTGCCGCTACGGCCAGAGTGCCGCGGCGGTGCAAGAACCAGCTGTTGACCCGGCAGCCGTTTATCTCTTGGCACACTGTGTTGCGGGGTAATGGTCTGCGTGTGGTACGGCGGGGATAGCCACCAATTTGCATGTATTCATGCCCGTTTGCTTTCTGTCAAGCCTGAGACTGGTGGTCCTGCGCTGCAGGAGCTGTACGGTTTGTGGTGCGGCTGCTGCAATATGCAGTTGCATTGCCCCTGCAGCAGCTGCCAGGTACTCTGCTCCTTCCCCCCTTGTTTGCTGCCTCGGACCAAGGTATTGACCTTTACTGGACAACTTTGTCCCGTTGAGTTCAGCCCGCCCGCTGTACTGCACAAGTATGGCCTGCTGTCACCGACACTGTTTTTAGGTTAGTCATGCTGCTTGTCCAAATAGAATTCTACACTGCGTGTTGTGAGTCTGACGGTTCTGCCTGCAGAGCCACGTGTCATGTCTCGCACACAGAGGCTTTCTCGGGGTGGGCCTCTTTTGGGTGACAGTCTGTTTTTCCGCTGAACTTCTAGCAGCTCTCTTTGTTTTCGGGTGTTCGTTGCGACGTAGTCGCCTGTGCACACCATGTAACCCCTCTTCTCCCGCCGCCTCCATGAAATTTATCTCCTTTATCTTCTTCTTCTTCATGCAAACCTTGTGCAACCCCTCTTGTCCTTCATGCACACTGGAACCTCCTGTCCTTTGCCGCAAAAATGCACTGCGCAGCCAGGTTGTGATGACGTATGTCAGCAACCTACTGTGTGTGTACCACAGAGTTGACAGATCATACCCCTGGTGTAGTGGCTGATGCACACATGCAGCTTTCCTGGTTCCAGATGCCTGTTGCATGCGCTTCCCCGTACACACCATGCGGCCTCTCCTCTGCTTCTGTTAAGGCAATCCTGATTGTCACTGTAGCAGCTCAGCTCGTGCACCGCATGCTTTAAAGCTACAACCAGCTGCCACACCGCACGCATCACAAGGCTCACCTTGCCGCCTGAGCCGCCCTGTGCAGTGCCCTCCGCTGCCATATGTGCTTCCAACGCGTTCTCACTGCTGCTGCCCTGGCCACGCGACAGCAGCCCCTGCTCATCCTCGTACGCAGCAGCAGGGTCCTGATCCAAGGCCACGAGCGGCGCTGGCGGCAGCATGTCGGGAAACTGCTCCAGCGCGCCATTCGCCTCGTTGCCGGTCTCACCAGCAGCACCGGCAGCGCCCATCGCCCCCGCAACCCCCTCCCCAGCGCCTGCTGCAGCGCCGGCTCTGCCGCCAGCTTGCCAGCCGGCGCCGTTTGCGGCGCCCTCAGGCACGCCGTCGCCAGTGGCTGCGCGCGTCATGCGCGTCTGCCAGCGGTCCTGGCGCTGCCGGCGCTTCAGCTCGAGCGTGTCAGCTGTGTCCAGGCAGGTGGACTTGTGCACAAGCAGAGTGTCTGGCCAGTCGCTATCTGCAGCAGTCGCAGCACAACATCGCCAGCAAGCACACGCCACATGTCACCAAGCAGCGAATAAACCAGATGTCCACTGCCGCTGCTATGCAGCTCAAGGAGTGCAAAACAGATCGCCAAAAGCCAGCAGCTGGCCGGCTGTCCAGAATTCCTCGCTAATCCCAAGCTACATGTTGGTACTCACAGTGCAGCGCCAATTGCACGCAGAGGCACCACGCCACTGCATCAAACGGCTCGTGGAATGCCACCAGGAACGCGTCGCCCTCGGTCGACACCTCGTAGCCGTAGAACTGCGTCATGTACTGCCGCAACACCCTGTCGTGCGTCTTGAACGCATCTGACGCCAGCTGCTGGTCCCACTCCCACAGCTCCGTGGAGCCCTGCAGGCGGTTTGGGGGTGCAGGCAGGTGCCCAGCACTGGGATCAAAGCGGTGGCACCATTGGTGACATGCCAAGCACACTGCTAGCAAGATACAGAGGCTGCCGCCCCCAAGATCTCGGCGGTCAATTAACTTCCAGCTACGATGAATGTGGCAGTGGCGGCAGTGCATCCTGGAGCCGGTGCAAGGACAAGGAGCCCAACGTGGGCCAGCTGCTGGTTCCTTTCCTTCACCCCAGACACCTGAGTGAAACCCAGCACTGCCGGGCACTATCACACTCTCCAGCTCTGTGTTGGTGGGCCGGAACAGAGACAGCTGGCAGCACCTAGCACTGCACACACCTGCACATCGGTCAGCACCAGCGTGACGTCCTTTGCGACTGTACCAGGCGGCGTCTTCTTCTCTGCCTCCACAGTGATGCGCTGCACCAGGCCAGCCAGACCGCAGCGCCATGCAGCAGCCACGCACACCAGCGCAACCAACGCTACTGCTGTCACTGACAGCAGCGGGCCTAGCACAGCTGCCAGTGGAGCACCCTGGTGCAGGAGCATTGCATGCAAAGCAACAGCAGCAGCAGCAGCAGCAGACGAGTGTTGGACAACCACTTGCTGGCTAGCCACAGGCACCAGCACCTGTCCAACAGCAGCAATTGCAGTCACATGGAGCATCCCCTGCTGCCTACGCAGTTTGACCTGCTCGGCTGCCACAAACCATACACAAGCCACCTTGGTTCTGAACATGCAAGTTGCAAGGCATGTGCTGCGGTACAGATTGTGCAAGCTGCTGCTGAATCTGGCGTGCTGCGTTCATGCCAGCCGAACTTTTGCACCAGGTGGCATTGTCACACACCTCCTTAGCGCCGCATGCCATCCTCACAGTGCGGCCATCCTGCTGCTGAGTCACCGCAGCCAAGGGCGCCGTGCAATAGCAGCCTTGGTAGCCATATATGGCAGGGTCAAGGTGCACAATGGCAGGCCTGCTGCTGCTGCTGCCGCTGCTACTGGTGCTGCCGCTGCCTGCAAGCACCACCTGCTGGCACAGCAGCCCAGGTTGCCCAACAGGGTCTGCTGCTACTGCAGGGGCAGAGCTGCAGGTGAAGCCAGCAACAGAGAGCAAGCAGAGAAGCAGCCTTAGTATGCATGTGCCTGTATGTATGCATACCTCCACCTGTGTTGCTAGTTATCAGCTGCCAGGCTGGAATCACCCTACAAAAAGGCCAGAGCAAAGAAGGCAACAGGCCAACTCAACTACAAATAGGATTGTTGAACTGCAAGACGACAGGCATTGCTCCCTCCTGCTGTAGCTGCAGTGCCACTGCGGCTGAATGCATGACAGCAGCTGATGTCCAGCCGCTTGTGCAGGCAACAAGCAAAGCACATATCACTTGGTCCATCAATCGCATTGTCACCTGTCAAGTGCCAAGACAGCTGGCAAACCCTGCATTGGTGCCAGCGCGTTGCCCGCCAGCCACAGCTGCTGCAGTGCTGGCAGCTCTGCCAAGTGAGCCGGCAGCTGCCCCTTGAAGCTGTTGTTTGAGAGGTCCAGCTGCTGTATAGACTCTGCTGCTAGCGCTGGCAGACTGCCTGAAAGGGCGTTGCCACTCAAATCCAAAAGGCGAAGGTTGTCACTGCAGTCACAACCGGGTTCAAGCGTGGCAGTCAAAAGCATCAGGTGTTGATCATAAATGCCCAAAACGACCTCGCAGCAAGGACGGTCCCGGTACTGCATCATGTTGGCACGAGTTCAGAACATGAAGAGATGAACTTCACACTGCATGATGACTGTGGCGACAAATTGGGTGCCTGCACTTATTGTGCACATCATGTTTGCACGAGTTCAGCACATGCATAGGTGCACTTCACGCGGCATGACGAAAGGCAAACTGCGCACATCATGATTGCACGCGTTCAAACATGCATATATGCACTTCACACGGCACGACGGTGAGTCATAGCCCACCACATGCTTGCTGCCGTCACTCCCTGCGCATCACAAACCACTACCACCAGCGCCCACCTGAACATAGCTGCACTCAGGCTACCACTCAAGTTGTTGCCTGCAAGCAGAAGCTCCTGCAGCACCAAGTTGCCGCCAAATGCTGCTGCAGGCAAGGTGCCGCTGAGCTTGTTGTGGCTGACATCCAGCAGGATGACTGGAAAAGACGCCAGCCAGACAGGCAGAGGGCCGCTGAGCTGATTCGTGCTGAGCTTGACTTCCAACATCTCGTTACTTGGCACTGTTGTGGCAAGCCAGGGTGTGTGATAAATTAATGCTGTAGTCAGTGTGTTTTGGGGGGCTAGTAGGACACATGATGAGTCAGACTACAGCAGTAGGCTGTGATGACATGCTGTAACAAAGCATTCCCAAATGTGCCGACAATAGTTGGCATGCTTGTAACAATGTGCTGAGACAGCCTGGGTGCACAGCACTGTTGCTGCATCATTCTTGGCCCGATCACAGAAGTACCAACTTGCACCATGCTGCGTTTGCTGCCTTCCACCAGCACAGATGCTTCTGTCAAGGTAGAATGATTGCAGTCACTGATGCAACATGCTTGATGTTGTTGAAACTCACCTGCCAACAATGATCTGCTGCTGCTGTTTGCTCTGGCTGGTGCTTCAACTGGCAGCTGCCCAGACAGCCGGTTGTTCGACACATCCAGCTGCTGCAGCTGCGGCAGCGCCATTAAGCTTGCAGGGAACGCCCCTGTCAAGGCGTTACCGCTGAGACTCAACCGTCGCAGCCACTGTAGTTGCGCCATGCTGCTTGGTACGGCACCGCTGAACTCATTGCCTGCTGCACTGAGCTGCGTCAGGTTTGTCAGCTGCCCAAGGCCTGCAGGAAGAATGCCGCTGAGGCCTGCATCGTCTATGTACAGCACCGACAGCTGCCGTAGGTTCCTTATGCTGTCTGGCAACTGTCCCCGCAGGTTGTTGCCCCTCAAGTTGATGTATGCCAGCGAATTTGACAGCCCACCCAGAGCAGCAGCAGGCCATGCACCTGTTAAGTTGTTCACTGCAAGGTCCAACCCTGCCACTGCCCCAAGCAGTGTGCAGGCTCCCGATTGAGGCTCTGATACACCTGGAGTGCCGTCCGGGCTGCAGCAGCTCACACCGAACCAGCTGCAATGATCGGGGGACCGGGCGTCCCACCCGGACTGCCTCCGCCAGCCCTGGCCCCCCGTGGCTGAATACAACTCAGCCAGAGACGATCTTTGCTGCGTCTGACAGTCTGCATCACAGACAGCAGCCTGTGCCGCAGTCAACACAAAGGGGAACACCAGCAAGGCCCCAACCCAGCTCAACCTCCTAGGGCCTGCCATGTACACAGATGCGTTCTGAACGTCCTGTTATCATTCCGAAGCCATGTAAGTAGCGGGACAGAATGACACAAGCTCAGGCACACGGCTTTGGCAAAAGCAATGTGCGATATCTCCGCTCTGTCGTCCCAGCATTTTATCCACAAAATCTTGAAATACTGCTGAATACTGTCGTTGTGGCGTTCGCTTGGTTCTCTAAGTCAATCCAAACAGTGAACCTGATGATACTGACAGTTGTGATGACGTCCGTCATTCCGGCTCCCTGTCTACGCTCATTATGGATTGCGGGCAGTGGAAACCGCATGGCAGCAGAGACCTACTGGTTTCCACGAGGACACCTGATGATGAGTGCCTTGTGAAGGTTTTTACAGTGCCTTGTCAGAAAGTGTCGAGAGAGCGTCCCTTGTCCACCGTTTAAATCAGTCACGGCGCCTGTGACCTGGGACGACCACAAGGTTTAGAACACAAACATGTTACAACACGCAACTGCAGCGTGCCAGTATGGCTTGCATCAAGCTGTAAGGCACACACCATCTGCTGTACAGCAGAGGATTCCCACTCAGTTGACTGTGAAGAAGCAGCAGCACCCCAGCATGAAAAGGCAAGCAAGAATGCAGAGTCACCCGACCCCTGCATGCGAGTCTGTGCATGCAAGCAAAGCTGGCTCCATGTCATAAGTCCTAGAATGACTGTGCACCCCAAGCAACATAGGGTGCGAGGCCTAAGATACGCCCACACTTGCCACAACCAAAGGCGAAACCTGGCAGTGCCACAGTAGGATGGCATGGTCTTCATGTGAAGACATAATGCGTTCAGTTAAGCGCCGATACGTGCACACTGTGAATGTCCTGTGTTGATTCAATGCTACCGATTCAACAGGGGCCGTCAATGCTGGTTGAGTCAACCAGAGCCTGCTACAACCTGGTTGGAGGTACCGGGTTCATCGGCCCAGGTCGGTTTAAACAACGGCAGCTGGTGATCCACCATCTGCTTCTCAGATGAATAGCAACCATCGCACACTTCACCAAATGGCAAACCTACAACACAGCGCACTGCCGACAGCACAAAGTGACAGGTTCACTTGGTGCATACTTCAAGACTGCCACTCCAGAGATGTGGTACAGCGCATGCACACGCGTGAGTGCACACGGCTGTCCTCCAATCAATTACCTGCCACCATGCACGTTGAAAAGCGACCTCCAGCTGGTTCCTCAGTACCATGGCATACCACAAGTGACACCCAAGACAAGCTGGATGGACCAGCTAAACCAACAGCGGTGCTGTGATATGTGCCAGATATACACATGCAGAGCTGCAGCAGCAGTCATCTGTGCAGCCGCGCATGCCTGCCGCAAGCAGAGTCAGGAAAGTCCTGCCAAAATGGTCATGCACTCTCAGAGGCAATGTGAAGAAGAAGAAGCACCTCGCATGAGTAGGCAAGCAAGTGTTTCCCTACCCCTGCGTGCGAGGCTCCTCATGTAAGCAAAGCTGGCTCCACCCACTGTACTGCGCCATTGGTTGTACTGATGCAATGTAACAGGAGCAATACGGCAGCTGATGCCATGCACAACAGGCTACACAAGCAGCAGAAATAACTGAGACCAAAACAGATGGCTGCGAACCCTTTGAATATGCACAATTATGGCACACCAGCAAATGCAGCTGATCAAGAAGCTTGTATGCACAATCAAGCAGCAAGAATGCCCAAACACGAAAAGCTGCAGCCTAGTCAAGGCATGCAAGCTCCGCCTCTGCTGCCATGCAGCACCACACACCAGCTGGTGGTGGCAGCGGCTTCTAGGCACCCCTCAATCACTGGCGGTGACAGCGGCTTCTAGACACCCCTCAATCACGATGCATGGCTGACGCGATGCTCACCACACCATTACTGGCAGGCGCGGCTGATGCACAGCTTCATTCTGGCGCTGCAGCACGCAGAGCCCGAACCAGCCGCCACTTGACACCAAGCAACAAGCATGATGTATGGCAAGTTAGCAGGTCCAGACTGTGGCGCCATGTGCTGAGACGAATCGTAACAAGCACACGGTAACTGGCACTATACGCATACCACGCACAGACTAAGCGATACACAGCAAGCTGTGTGCGTTTGCTGTCAGTGCTGTGTAACGAGAGCTCAACCGACGCAGGACAATGCAGTGTGTGACGCCCAGCCAAAGGTAAAGCAAGGCGCTGCAGTAAGTGACACAAAGCTCAATGTTTGTAGATGGCAAGCAGCTGTCAGAACTGATGGTTGGCAGCACAACACCAACAGTACGCTGTGCTTCAACGCCACAAAGAGTGCAGTCAATCCATCAGGGGACCGTTGACCGCAACCGTCAAGGGCGCTAGCCAAAGACTCCATTGTGTGAGGCGCCATTGCTGCCGTGCATGCAGCGGTCAGGCAAGGCTCAACATAGGGTAGCAGGAACAGCATGTCTATGAGTCCTGCTAGTGCTGAAACATGCTACTGCCAGCTCAGACAGCTGCCAGCTCAGCCCAAAACAACAGCACACACATGCCAAGGGCAGCCAGGACTGAACACCAAGCCAAGTCGAGCACGAGAAGCGCAAACCCAACCTATGTCGAGCACCTGACATCTTTGCATCTGATAAGGGATGCCCTATTACGCTAGCACGCTAGCACGTCAACATAAAGCTGACATACCAACTTACGACAGCATCAAGCATCCTCACACAGTTTGCAATACCTGCCCTGGCCTCCACAGAAGCAGCAGCCAATACAGGCCTCGCTCAGCAAGCACAGGCACGCAGCGCTGGCCACACACATTCAATGCCACACACATGAACAACTCCTTTGCATGCATGAAGTGCTGTGCCTTCAAACATGAACAAGATGCTGCTCAGTCAGCACACAAGCCGAGGCCCAGGGACAGCTGCTGCCGCCTAATCACGCACCCCACGCCACAGGGAACACCACCCATGCAAAAGCAAATGACCATGCACTGCCCTGACATATGAACAACACCTGCCCGGCTTCACCACCGCATCAATGGTACCCAGCCAATGTCAGGCAGCGCGCTGAGCTCACCACTGACCTGCACTCGACCGGACGGTCCACAGCAGCCAACGCATCCGCTGCCCACCACAGCCGCCAGTTTAGAGATATGCAGCCGATCCCTTGCGGTAAATGCATGCTGTTGCTTGGCCAAACATGCTGGACTGCCACACAGAACTGCCAAGAGACACACGCGCACAGGCGGGACCCTGCGTCTCCGCTGCACCGTGTTGAGCACCCACACCCCGGCAGGCGACCGCTCACACCTGTGCTTCCTCCCCCAGCCCACCAGTGCACTACACCCTCGCCCCGACACCCGCACAAAGAAGCGCCATGCAGCAAGCAGCTCGAGCCAGGCGGCATCTCAGTCGCGCTGTGCGGCTTCCGCACTCCCATGCGACACAGTGCAGCTGGTCGAGTGACTGCCCCGACCGCCTGCGCTACTGCGCACAGTTCCTGCGCCGCCCGCCCGGCTGCGTTTGCATACCAGCTCAGCTGCGCAGCACAGCAGCACCACCACCGCCGACTGCTGCTGCCGCTGCTGCATCGTCAACCCCAGCACCGCCCATCTCCACATCGCCTGCTGGAGCAGCAGCAGCTGCAGCAGCAGCGCCCTGCGACTGCTGCTGGCTGCTGCTGCGGCCACCCCGCAAGCCTGCCCCACTGAAGCTCAGCATGCGCAACCCTGCAAGCTCCAAAACCTCACCGCGGCGCGTGCGGCTGTCCGGCAATGCCTGCTGCTGCTGCTGCTGCTGCTGCTGAACCCGCTGGCCGCTCTCTGCCGCTGCAGCAGCATCGGCCTCCTCCCGCTGCTGCCGCGACAGCTGCCGCTGCTCCTCCGCTGCTGCTGCAGCATGTGCTGCAGCACCAATGCCCCCAAGCAGGCGCAAACCACCACGCCCCCTCCCACGCCGTTGCCGCCGCTGCTGCCGCTGCTGCTGCTGCTGCTCCTGCCCAGCCTCGCCGCCGCGCTGCTGCTGCCGCCGCATTGCGGCGTTCAGGCGCCCAAAGCTCGCCTCCAGTGCCGCCGCGATGGCGCGCTGCTGTTCCAGCAGCTCCTCGCCCAAGACCGGCGCCTTGCACAGCGGGCAGGTCACGTCGCGTAGCAGCCACTCGTCGATGCAGCCGCAGTGGTAGAAGTGCCCGCAGGGAAGCTGCTTCACATCGTCGTTGTCGGCGAAGTCCTCGAAACAGATCGCACACGGCTCGCCGCCGTTGGAGCTGCTGAGGCCTGACGCCACAGCGCCGCCATGTGCTGCTGCTGCTGCTGCAGATGCATTCGACCCTGATCTCAGCAATGAGGCTGCCACAGGAGATCCCACAATGATGGCTGCTGGCGGTGGCTGCAGCATCCCGGCTGCTGCCTGCTGCGTGCGCTGGCTGCTGCTGTCCGTAGCTGTGGTGGGAGTGGCAATCACAACGGCGTCGCTGCTGCCGCTGCTTGCTGCAGCAAGCTGCTGCTGCTGTGGCTGGCTGGCAAGCTGACTGATGGATGATTGGCTGCTGCTGCTGCTGCTGTCTTCTGCAGCCACAATGATCTCACGCCGCTGCTGCTCACTGAAAGAGTGCTGCACAGCAGCATTGGCCGCCGCAGCAGCAGCGGCTGCAAGGCTCAACGCATGGTCAGCTGTGGCAGAGGAAGCCCCTTCTGCTGGTGCTGCTGCTGGTGCTGCTGCTGGTGCTGATGCATTGCTGCTCCTGCTCCTGCCAAGGCTCAAGGTGTTGATGCCACTCTGGCGCGCTAGCTGCTCCCGCAGCTGCAAAGCTACAGCGTACAACGAGTCCACCGGCCGCTGCTGCCCAGCGCTGTTTTCCCCGCTGCTGCTGGCACCAGCTGCGGATGCTTGGGGCTTGCTGCTGCTGCTGCCGCGCACAGAAGCCGCCTTGGCCATTCTCTGGCTGTGGATGCTTGAGTACTTTGCCACTGGCAATGCTTCAATGACGCTCTGGGGGGTCCTCTTGCTGAGCATTGAGCCGGCGGCAGTGACAGTGACCCCCAGCTCCGCTGCTTGCCTCATTCGGCGCGCGATGCGGCACATGCGGTAGCAGTGGCAGGTCAGGAGACCTGCCATGATTGCCAACAGCATCACAAACGATATGAGGTACACGTGCGGCGGCAGCTGCAGGGTTCTGCGCTGCTGCCAGGGAGCCTGAGGCCCGGAAGAGTCTGCAGAAGTGCTGCCGGTGGTGCCGTCTGCTGCAGGGGGTCTGGAGGACCCTGCCGCTGCTGCTGCTGCTGCTGCTGCTGCCGCTGTGGCATCTGCATCGGCGCTTGTTGGGGTTGCTTGTGCTGCTTGGCCGGTAGGCGCTGCGGCAGCTGTAGCTGCAGCGTTCGTGGAGCTACTGCTTGTGGCTGAGGGTGCTGGTGTGGCTGCAGCCTGGCCGCTGCTGCTGCTGTTCCTGTTGGGTGCATCTGACATCGGCTCAAGCCGAATGAACACCTGCGGCAACTCCTCCGTGGGGGGACGCGAAGATTGCTGCTGCAGGGAGCGCCTGTTGAGCATGAAAGGCTGATGCTGCTGGCCTTGTGGGTGGTACTGCTGAGACTGCCAGGCTGCATGTGCTGGCACGAGGCAGCCCAAACACACCAGGACCACGGCAATTAAGGCCGAAATGCATCGTTTCCGGGCGCGCATCGTGTCCTGCGCCTTGCTATTGCTGCTTCCCTGCTGCTGGTGGTGATGCTGGAGGGTAGGTCCCGAAAGCAGGTACACGGCTGCCGCTGGGCAACGAAAAGCTACACTTCACTGCTGCGCAATCTGTTTGGAATGCACGTGCTTAGTACTGCGACACGCAAGTTTCCTCAATTGGGTGGTGAAGATGCTGTTCGCAACTCGCCAGTAGCTGGACCTGCAATAGCCTGCACAGGATCAATTTAAGGTATGCTCAGTTTACAAACAAGCAAAACACAGATCGAGGCATATGCAGCGCGGCAGCTGCGATGAGCTGTCTAAGGAACTTCGAGCAGAGTAATCCCCGCGTCAGTAGGTGGTCAAAACCTCAATTCACCTAATAATACTTCGGTTCAAGCCCTGAACTCTCCAGTGACCTGCTTGACTGGTGTGAATCTGTAGATTTGGGGGTGGCGAGTAAATTGTACTCGTCAAGCTGTATCTCGTTGTCACATATGTAACAGGCTCAAGGTCAACAACCTTCCACAATCCTTTGGCAGGTGATCAAGCGCACTGGCAAGCCAAGCACAGAACAAGTTGTCACCTGTCACGTTTACTCGGCTTCCAAAAGCCTCCGGTGCCTTAAAATAGCATCGATGTTGTCAAGCCTCAACAAAATCAGCGTATGACAGGACCAACAACGCAGGTCGCCCCTGTAGCCCTTGTGCCAGAGACCATGCACAACGCTTGGCCTGCTGCTGTCCTCTTCACGCTCCACCGAGTATCGGCGTGGGGTGTCTGGCCGCAGAGTTTGAGCGGTTCCCAAACTGGACGCAGGAATGACTCCAAACGCGCATCTTTTTGTTACCCTTGCCAGCGCTACCCATCATTTGGGCCGGCCGCATTTTGGGCCGAAGCACAACAACGCGGCTTGTGGCATAACACGCGCCAGAAACGTCGCTTCCAAAGCTTAACACCATTTTATGTGTCATGAAAAACAAATGAAGTGTCCGAACCACTGTGAAAGCACGATTATGGCTCTCGACCCAAATTGTGTCCAGGGCTCCATCCAGTGGAGAACGCGTTCTCCCCAGAAGTGGCATCGCGGACGCACTTAAACGCTCAAATTGTTTGAAATATATTTTTTACATTGATACTGCATCCCTTCGCTGCCCTCACATGCTCTCCACAAAGCACCGCAATCATACGGCCCAAATAATGGGCAGAACTTGTACGGCGGTTTTCAATTACGTTTGCCGAAGGAGGGGGCCTGGAAAGTGCCTCTACTATTGTTGATTTGTACCATTGTATTACATGTATACTTGCACCCCACTTGCAGCCGCTGCATCTGTAGCACACAAACAGCAGCAGCGGCAGCAGCAGCAACAGCTTACAAGCAACAGCTTAAAATAATTATTTTCTCTACTGATTGGCCCAAGTGATTGGCGTAGTGTGTGTTGTGAGTGGTCAGGACAGGTCAGGACGTGCTTTTGTGTGATGTTGTACTGGTACTCTTTGCTGTAAAATGATCTGGACGTCTGTACCTGCATGATCTGCCACAGTGATCACGTAATATGGGGCAGGCTATAGCAAGCCTCCAAACGCAGCCCACCTCACTGTGCTCGTATTGAGCAGCAGCACTCACAATTTACACAGTAATTGCAGGGAAGCATGTGCTTGTGTCTGCTGAACTTCTGCTTGCTTCAGACCACTCACCTGTGCTTCCTGCATGCAAAAGGGCTGGTGCCGCCGAAGCAACTCCATTAGCTGCTATGTACTGCCTCAAGTGCTGAACGTGATCCACGTTGCATCGTGTCACAGCGCATGCGGGAGGGTGGTGGGCTGTGGGGCACTCCTTTGCATGCATGCGGTGCTGTGTCCTTTCACATGCTATCCTTGCTGTTCTTCCCTGTTAGCTTACAGGGCTGCCGCTTAACAGATGCACAAGTTGGATGTTACATGGTCATTGCCATTAGATTGATCAAATAACAGGCCCACCGGCGCAAAACCCAAGCTTTGACTCGGCCGGATTCAGCCAGCAGTTGCTGGAGGCTCCAACACACTAGCTCGCCTGCATTTTGCAATTAACGCCTACTCCAAACTACACGCAATGCACTGCCACTGAGTGATCACTGCTCATGAGCACCAAACATGAGGTTGTAGGCCAAAATGCACGAGACACGGAACGCCCAGCACACAACCCCCAACAAGCCTCTGGTGATAGACATTTAACAAGCACGTGCGGCAGGGCTTGTTGATTCAGCTGGCAAAAAACAATCTGCACGCACATGAACAGCAGCTACCACTGTATGTTTACGTACAGTTTAGAGGATATAACATGCTGTACAGCTTCGCCCCAGGGCACTGCACACACCATGATGGCGCTGTGACGGTGTTTCCAACTTCGCACCAAATACCAAAAACCAAATACCAAAGTAGGGCCACAGGCCCACCCACTAAGGAGCCAAACAAGGGGTTTCATGTGCAACGGCCAGCACTGGTGAGGGGCACGTGCCCTCAGCCAGGGAATTGGATCAGCTGGCAACTGCAAGCCGAGCTCTGCTGTATGGCCAGTTGTCTAAACAGCACTGCTCAGCTTTCCAGTGGCAGTCAATGGCGGTTGTACAGGGCTGCGCTGCACAAACGAGGGCCAACATATCCTGAGCCCAGCACAGCCGCAAAGGTCATTGACGCGACTGTCCAGCATGTGCTGAGAACACAGAAGCCACCAGACAGCGCAGAGCAGCAGAGCACAACTTAAAGGTGCACTGCCAGTGCACAGTGTGCATGACACAAGCCACAGTGGGTCGCCAATTTTTAGGTGAACACCAAGCTGAGCAGGCATACAACAACGCGCCCAGCAGTGGTTCTCAACAACCACGGCCAGAGGGCTCAACAGCAGCACGCAGGCTGCTGGAACGCACCACACTGCTGCCAGCAGCCGCCCCGGCATCATTTGCACTGCTGGCACCCAGCTGCAGCCCGTGGCTTACTCCTGGCTCATCCTGCTGCTGCTGCTGCTGCTGCTGCTGTTGCTGCTGCTGCTGCTGCTGCTGCTGCTGCTGCTGCTGCTGCTGCTGGGGTTGCTGTCGTTGGAGGGTCGCCTTGCGCATGGCTGCCACACAGCGGTCTTGCACAGAGGGCAGTTGCCACTCCTTGTCAGCCACTGGTCGATGCAGCTGGCGTGGTAGTAGTGCTTGCAGGGCAGCTCCTTGACAAGCTCGCCAGCGACATACTCGCTGAAGCAGATGATGCACGAGTCCTCCTGCACTGACGAGGCGTGATCGCCCTTACCCTGCTGCTGCAGCTGCTGCTGCTGCGGCTGCGGCTGTTTGTTTGGCTGCTGGCCCTGCAGCAGTTGCGGCAGGTGCTGCTGTTCCTCCTGCTGAACTGGCTGCTGGTCTGGCGCTTCTTGACTGCTGCAGGTGTCAGGCGTGCTATGCTCGCAGGCCTGGTCATCATCACCAAGAGAACGTTCTCTGCTGGCTTTCGTGCGGCTGTTGCTGCTGTGCAGTGCGCTGTTAGTCTGCTGCAGCAGCAGTTGCCGCTGCTGATGCTGTTGGCTGCATGCTATCAGCTGTGTGATCCAGCTACTGCGGTTGTCGCTGTGTGGCTCAGCCGCTATGGAAGCCAGTTGTTTGCTTGCTTGCTGCTGCTGCTGCTGCTGCTGCTGCACTGCTTGATCGGCATGTGCAAGCACGTCGCTCTCCTGCTGCTGCTGCTGCTGCTCAGTAGACAGACTGCAGCACTTCCCCTCCAACGCCGCTTCCTCAACTGCAGGGGCCCTGGCAACTGCAGCAGGCGCACAGCTGTCTTCAGCACATGCATCGCTGTTGCTGCTGCTGCTGCTGCTGCTGCTGCTGGCCCCAACGTCACCCAAGCGCTGGTCAGTTTGTTGTGCCTTAACCTGCCGGTTGTACTCCACCTCTGCTGCTGCTGCTGCATCACCTTCTGCTGCGGCTGCTGCATCTACGTCAGGTGTTGCTGCTGCTTTGCCTGGATAGCGGAAAACCGGCAGTCGGCTGATGACGAAAGCTGGCGCAGCGGATGTGCTGTGGAAGCTCCCAGAGTAGATCTCCCCAGGCAGGTGGATGGCCCTGCCGATCTCCACGTCAAATCATCTTGCCGGATGATGCGGGCCAGGATGGCATGGCGGCAGTGCCACAGCAGAAACAGCAGAGACGTGGACAGCAGGAAGATGAAAGCAACCACATACCTGCAGGCAGCAAGAACAGCAAGCATCACTGGCAACGCGCACACGAAAGGGCTACTGGCAGGTTGGAAAGCTGCTGGGTAGAAGGCGGCAGCGCAGCAGTGGGCTCAGCGCATGGCGTGCAGAGCAAGAGGTCCAACAATTTAGGAGAAGGCGGGTTCATGCAGGCGGGCGCGCAGGGGCAAGCCTTACACATGGCGAGTGCAAGTTCAGGTACAAACATGTTGTGGTAGCTTGCCATTGGCAGGAGTAACAGGTCAATTGAAAGAGAAGTTGTTTATGGGGTTCGAGGCAGGTGCAGGGCAGCTACCCTGCGCAGGCAACAGTGCCAGCTTGACCCCTATACAAAAGCTAGCCAGCATGGGATGGTGAATGGCTGAACAGGAAAGGTTGCAGCAGACCGAGCAGCTGGCTGCATAGCAATCAGTACTAACATGCATCCTAGCAGCTGCTGCCTTGCACTCAAAAGCTGACGCCACAGCATGCATCAAACAGCAATGCCAGGCCTCAGCAAAGTTTTGCATCATGCGTATTACTCATACGCTATGATAGCTGGTGGTGGCGCACAATCCATGCTGTGCATGCAGCGCTGCTAGCCCGCACGGGCAGATGAGCCAGAGATAATACAGGGTGATCTTACTCACATTGGAGGCAAGTTCATGGGCTTCAGCTAGCTGGCGATAAGTCTTGGGTGCTGAGAATGTGTGCCAGCAACAATTGTGGCGGTGCCTGACCCAGCAGCTGCATCTGTTATGGACCTCCTTCAAGATGACAACCAGGCTACTGTACACTTCCAGGTGCTGCTGCTGCTGCTGGCTGGTGGTGCCTTGGCCTGTAATCAAGTACACGCATGTAATGTGTAAGCTACATGCAGTGCAAGCTGTGCTGTGCCTTGGTGCTGTCGGGGTGCCTGGATGGGGTGAACTTGTACGCTTTTTGAACTAGTGTGGTCACTTAGCCGTACTGAAGCATATGCGCCTGTAGGGCAAAGTTCAAATGAGCAGGGTGACACCTGGTGACCTAGCCAGGCTGCTGCAAGTGCAAATGCAGCGAGATCGCGTGCCCTGCCCGACAAGGGTAGCTAAAATAGCCAGATGTTCTGCTTAGTTTGCTTTGAATGCTTTTGAAAGCTGTAGAGCTGATCGTGCATGGGAGGTGACAACGAAGTGACAAGCATCACCTGCTGATCAGCAATGAGCGCGCCGCAATCAGTACCGGGTATCATAAAGTTAATGCTGTCTTGCTACAATCATGACTATGCGTCACCTGTGGGGAGCGCAGAAGCCAGAAGCACCGTCAAGCACTTCTTATGTCAACATCAAGTGCTCTGCAGCTTTCTAAAGGAAATTATGCTTCTCAATAGCTGCTTTATTGTGCTGACCTGCTGCAGCCATAAGGTGCGACACCACTCAATGAAGAGCCGATCATAACCGCGCGTCTATGCTCAACCATGAATATCGTAATCACCGTCCCAAAACACGCACAGCATAGCGTTCCGAAACTAGCACGCAAGATGGGTGGCCGCAAGGCAGTGTTGGCCAAAGTAACAAACTGTCTGCTGCTCTTCGCTGTACAGGTTCGTCTGTCAGGCTGATCCGGAGTACTTCGGCTAGATAGGAGCAGACTTCACCATCCAGTGACGACCCTACCTTGCACTTTGCTTTCCTGCCTGCATACTTTTAATCACCTAGTTCGTAACTCTTGGCCGACTGCCAAGGGTCGTATACTTGATCATGGAACCCAACATCCATCCACATCCAATAATAAGTATATACGACCCTTGCTACTGATTAGCTACTGTCTGCTGGCATTGCCAGCCTATTGCCAGCCTGGCAACCTGTTCTCAAGCTGCTGTGATAGGGGTTTGGCAGAGTAGACACAATTGCGTAGCAAAAGAATCCACCCCTGCTTGCATGTGGTGCTGGCCAACGACTTTGGCCGCAAATGCGGCGACAGCCCTGCCATTCTGTGTACTGCACGCTCATGTGACATCAGCCTACAAGTACCTGACGGTCATGTCCCATGTGTCACGCTATGCTATGGATCTTGCTTCAGACTTCCGACCAACGGGTGTTTTAATTTATTTGCAGCTTGTGGAAAATTTGTTACAAAAGAATTCTCAGTGTCCCCTCGACCAGGCTGGTCACTACATTATGAGCATCCAATGCGCCTCTCAAGGTTGACGGATGCTGCATTACACGCCCAAATATCAAAAACCGGAATTAACTTTTCCTTGTTGTGTTTGATCAGTGTTTTTTTGGCATTATACTGCTGTGGTGTAAGCCAGGCTGCTGTGAAATGTGCAGAAGATGGAAGTCCAACAGGCAGCACTCTACAAGTGGTGTGTCATGTGGCCCACACCCGAGCCAGCTGCGAGGCAGAGCAGCGCTATTCTACGCACTGAAACTTTGCCTGGCAGTGAGGGCGAGCGTGCACAACTAGCAACCGCAGACAGTTCATTCACCTACCTTGCTGCTTGGCAGTAGAAATCAGGCCCGGTCCAGGCAAAATTCGTTTTCCCTACGGAACTTGGTTGAACAGTTCAGCTTCGAACGGCCAGGCATGAGTGCTGCGCTCGGCTACAGACGATCACACGCCATAACTTGCCAGGTGGACAATCCTCGACCTTCGTCAACACTCCGTGGTGTTCCCAGCCAGCCGACTCTCATAGTTTCTTGTGAAAATGCATTTGCAGGCGAGAGCTGAGCCTGCACGGCCTGGGCTTCGACAGTTTCGAGTCAGCAGTAGGGCAGGTGTGTGCAGAGCAGCACCAAGGTCCAGATGTGATCTGCTTCCTTGGCTTACTAGCAGCGCCTGCTGCAGGTGTAGCAGCGAAGTCAAGTACGTTTGGCAGGCAGCTGCCTGTGCATGCAAGCAATGGCTACAGGTGGAGCATGGGCAGGTGGTTGGACAACAGGTGCGTACCTCGTCAGCATAATGTGGCCCCATCTGTTTTCATCTTTGTGACTCGACTGGAGCAAAACTGCAGTGTGCCAGCAACGCTAAGACAAGCAGCCACCTTGTGGGCCAAGCAGGTAACAAGACAGCGGGGTTTTGTTCGGTTGCAGGCACTGGTGGTCTTGCAGGACATTCGCTGCAAGCATAGCCTGATGTGATGCAGCTGATGCCATGCTTGCTGAAGTCATGCGCAAGTATGTGTCTTGATCAGCTACCCCTGCGGTGCTTGTTGTTCCTGGCTGGCATGATGAAGCACGAACTTTGCACATACACAGCAATGTAACATGTTACAATCAATCAACATGCTTGGCTCTCCCGTAGGCTCTCCCGTAGGCTTGTTGCCAAAGAGACGAGGCCCTGGGCTGTGTTTGTTGCACATTCAGCGCTGCCGCCAGCATGCAAAGTAACCCCTGTAACATGGCACCCTGTACCGCAGGGCTGGAATTGAGGTTGCTGTGCCGCTAGAAGTGTGCTGGACCCTATGGGAGGATAGGGAGCGCATCCCTCTGTGGATGCCTTGGATCAAGAGTGTGTCGGTGCAACAGGACAACCCAGCACTCTCACGCTGGACGCTCGCAACTAGGCAGTTTGGCAGGTGCGCACTCTTGTTCTCATTGCCACTGCACTGACCCTGCCGCCGCCAGGTTAATGTAGCCAAGGTACTGGCAGCAGGGCAACAGCCGGGGAGTGTCTGGTGGTGGGCTGCAGAGAGGGCTGCAGCTGCACCTGCTTTCACTGCTGTTTGAACGGACGAGTTGCTGCTGCTATTGGACTGCTGGCTTTCTTGACAGGCGCATCACAGAGGGCTGCATTCTACCTCATGTTGGTGTCGCTTAATCGTTTTGTCACACCACGCGAACCCCCTTCTTGCTGTGTTTCTTGAATGAATCAGGAGCACCTCTGCACTTTGGTTAGCTGGCGTGCTGATCTGGTGCTCATGGGGACACCCTGCCGCAACCTGCGCTGCACAGGGACTGGGAGTTTTCGTGGCTGGCACGCAACCTGGCGCCCGTGAAAAACCAGAAGATCCACTGGATCAGCGAGCCTGGCAGTGCCAGCATGGGGCTCAACATCAACAACAGGGGCAGATCAGGTGCTTGGCGGAGGAGCCGCTGCTGCGCTCGACATTGTGTAATTGACAGTAGCAGCGACAGTATTGGCGACAGGAGGCCCTAGCACACGCACGGCGCAAGCTGATCACCACAGAGGCTGTGCAATTGCCGGCACATGAAACTGCTTGCCAGATATGGACGCAGCCGCTGGCAGCGCTCACTTGTCAACAAGCTGCTGCTGTGCTCGCGAACTGCATTGCCTGCCTGTGTGGTGCCACCTAGCGATCAGCGCACATGGTGCAGCACTAACCCAGCACGTGCTGTCTGCATGTGGTGTCTGCGTGTGTGGCGGGGGCTGTGGCTGCTCATGCTGCAGGTTCATCCGGCGTGCTGGCGGATGCAACGTCAACCTGAGCATCAGCTACGAGGTGCCAGAGGTGCTGGCGCCCTTTGCAAACGTGAGTTGCTGCACTTGCAGGACTTTGTGATGAACAACAGCAGCTGCTGCAGCAGCAGCAGCAGCAGCAGCAGCAACAGCAGCACTTTGCTCAGGCACTGCAGTCATGGGCGTGCTGTGGACGAGCTGCAGAACAAAGGCGCATTGTGCATGTTTGCGCTGATGCAGCTGATGGCTGCCAGCTGTGGCTGCAGGGATCAGCAAGCACGCAAGACAACTGCAAACTCTTGCAGCATAGCATGTGCGCGCTCTGTGTTGTGACATCAACCATATTACCAGGTTGGCATCATGTGTTGTGCGCTGTGTATTTTCATGTGCAGGCGCTGACTCCTGTCGTGGAAGGTATCATTGGCCAGGACATGGTGCGGTTTAAGGAGTATGCAACGGCATACGCCAAGGCGCAGGCGTCATCACAGCAGCAGCAGCAGCAGCAGCAGCAGGTCCCAAAGCTGTAGCCACAGACAACTTTGGTTCAACCAGGGACAAAGCACAGGAAGCACAGCCTGTTTCTAACTCAAGTAACTTGCAGTGGATGCGCCACCAGGTTGTCAGCGCCTGGCTTACCCTGGTCATGCCACTGGGCACTTGTGCGTTGCATTCAACTCGTCTTTGGGTCCTTGGCTTGATCATCTGGGAGTTGGAGGTGTCGGAGTGCGGCAAGTCAATTTCTCTTAGGCAGCACACTGGCTGTCCCGCAGAGTTCTGTTTGCTAGGTCAGCCCTTGGTGCTGCCACAGGGTCGGTTCCAAGCCTGTCCTGGTCATGGCGCTGTGAGTTGCGCTGTGAGAAAAATCACCTAGAGTGTGTAGCCAGATGCGCACCCACTAAAAGGGTTTGTGAGTGTGAGTGCGTCAAAAGGGTAGGTCCTGTCCCTGCTGTTTTCAAATTTTGGTTGCGCCTGCTTTGATCGTGCTGTAATCCTCGTGTGAGTGTGAGATGCGGTGTGCATTCTCCGGACCAAGTGGCTCCGCTGCGTATACCGCGGTACGTGCCACCATGCTGGTGAAAGGGCGCCATGCATCATCATCATCATCATATTACCCATTCAAGCCATAGCAACAGCGCCATCGGCCCCGCGCCCCACCGGGGCGGAAAGAGGAGGGAGCACTGCTCTCTCCAGAATGTTTGCATGCATTGCGCACATCCCAAGACTTGACAAGAAAAGCAGCAATACACGGTGACACCATCAGACATCTTCCAGAACTGCCCCAAATATCATCAGATACAAAACGCAACACCTTGATTGACGAATCAGCCATGGACAAAACGCTGCGCAACTTTTCAGCGCAACCAGGCAGGGATCTGTTCTCAGCAAACATACTATTCCTCTGAGCAGAAGTAGCAGGCCAATCAAACATGAAATTGCTGGTGCTTAATGTGGCAGGTGCTTGCACTGCAGCCGCTGCTACGTCATGCACCTGGTGTTCAGCAGTGTTGCAGATTTGTGATAGTGCTGGTGGTGTCCTTTTGTAAATGCATTGAGCTGCTGTGGTTTGCTGTCTTGGATTAACTTCAGAATGGGTACAGTTGCCCTTTGTAATAGAACGAGCTTCAAACGACTCCTGGGCTTTGTGTGTCAATCATATCAGGATAAGGTTTGGCTGGATTGCTTCACACACTTAAAGGCACATCAGCGCCTAGCCTCTACCTTTGCTTCCTGGACATGGAAGGGCTGGCGCCCCAGAAGCGGCTCCAGTGGCCTCAACTTGCTTCATGTTCATCAGTACAACCAATGGCGCAGCACAGTGGGTGGATCCAGCTTTGCTTACATGAGCAGCCTCGCATGCAGAGGTAGGGTGATGCTGCTTGCTTTGCTGCTGCATTAGAGTGCTGCTTTCTTCACATCATGGCACCGCAGGTGTGCCGTGCAGTTGGTGACCGTCTTGCTCTGGCTAGAGCTAGCCACTGGCTGGCAACCGACCACGATATGTGAAAGTGCTTGCAATTAGATTTTCGAACTCCAGCAGCTACAGACTACATAATGTTTTGTGATACGCTACACAGTAAGTGTTATTTCATACTTGCCAAGTGTAAAGACTCGGTCAGCTTGACTTGCGAGATGCTGCACAACCCATCCACCGAACAAAGGCACGGCATCCGCACGGAACGGCGGAGCATCGTTTTTGAAGACGTCTTCAGTCCACTTGAGCAATGACTTCTGTGAAGCGCAGTTCGCTCTGCTCTTGCCAAACGTCCCAGCCGTTTCGGCAAAAAAAAAGGCACGCCGTACAAGCGTGCACGGCTGCATGCATGCTCCAACAACGTGTGTTCATGTGGCATGCATTTTTTATATGGTGATTAACGGCAGAAGCTGCACCCTCCGAGCTGCGCCGCAGGTGGTCAGGTGGTTATTGTCGTGCACGTGCCCCTGCAGCCAGCCAGCCACGATGCTTGGAATTACTTGCAAATCACTTGGCGCACCCCAGCAGCAACGGACTAAAGGTTCTGCTGTGATGCAAATCACAATAAGTGGCATTTTGCACTTGGTCGGCTTGCTGTGCGAGATGCTGCGGAACCATGCACCGACCAGAAACATGGCATCCAAAAAAACAACACAGAAAATTTATCCAAATACAACAACAACAACATCGGGGAAGCGCAGTGCGCTCTGTGCTGGCAGAACGTGCCGTTTCTGCTCAAAAGAAACCGCACGCCGTACAAGCGTGCACGACTGCATGCATGCCCCCAAGTGTTTATTGATGTGACATGCACCACAATATGCGCAACTAAAGGCAGGAGTTGCACCCTCCGAGGCTGCGCCGCAGGTGTGCCGCTCAGGTGTGTAAGGTCACCGCCGTGCTCCTGCAGCCAGCCAGCTACAACGCTTACACCCCAGTACCGATGAAATGCTGGTTGTGCTGTGACACCGATCACAACGAGTGGCACTTGCACTTGGTCCGCTTGCTGTGCGATATGCTGCGAAACCCATGCACCGACCAGAGGCACGGCTTCCGCACCGATTGGCGAAGCACTACTGTGTGTAATTTAACAACACCATCTGTGATGCGCAGCTTGTTCTGTGCTGGCAGAACGTTTCGGCGGCCGGCGTTCTGCTACCAAAAAACCGCATGCCATACAAGCGTGCCCAGCTGCATGCATGCTCCGATATTTTTGTTTCTGTTGCGCGCATACAAAACATGCGTGACTAACGGCATGAGCTGCACCGCCAAGGCTGCGCCGCAGGTGTGCCGTGCAGGTGGTTACTGCTTGCTCCTGCAGCCAGCCAGCCAGCCACGATGTTTGTGAATCGCTTGCAAGGGGTTTTGCCATCGGTAGCATGTACTAACACGCATTCCCCAGCCACGGCATCCTCATGTGCATGGTTGTCTTCATAGAGCACTCGCCTGTAGCAGGACAAATGCCACCACTCTGTTGTCGACTTCAGCATTGCGAGCAATGCGAATTCGCTGCTTGAACAACAGCAACCTTGGTATGCTGCTGCTGCAGACGGCAGTGATCACATCATGACGGTCAGGATCTGCCCCGGCTTGTTGTCGAATCCACAGGGCCCAAGCAGGTTTAGCACGACAGGAGGATACGTGGGGGCTGGGTAGCTGGAGCCAAAAAAGCCCTGCATAGTGGGTAATCAGCAGAGGTGTTGCCGCCAGCAGTGCCAACTTTATGACACCATGCTGCTGCTGTAGGCTGGGTGTGGCTGATTGCAGCAGTTGCAGGCAGGATGCCACTTCAAAAAGTCAACCACCAGGTGACACGGCAGTTTAGTTGCTGTGCAATGGTTGCAGGATGAGGCCAACAAGCAGGGGCACATGTGGAACTCAACGCAAGTTCATAAGCATTCCTCTGGAGTGCAGGAGGTCCATTTGACATGCATCTGCCAGACGCAGTTGACATATATCAGTATATTGACTGCCACTGTTCATGGACTTGCAATTATGTGGAGCGTAGCCAAATAGGCTAGACATTTATGTTTGAGATCCTCATTGGCTGACAAAGGGACCACATCAGATGCCGATGACTGACAACCAAAGTACAGCCACGATGCAGGCATACAGATGCCTCGCATTACATCACGCTGTTGCATTGCCCAGCTGGGCACTGCACTGCACTGCTATGCGGAATGCTGAAATACCACTTCGACAACTGGTACCAATCACGACAGGTATCAGCTATTCCTCTGGCAGCGCCGTCATTGCGTATCACTTGGTGGCGGGCTTACTGCTGCCACCAGCAGGCCCAGGGCTGGCGCCGCCACTCCACCACCACCAGCAGCAGCAGCAGCACCTGCGGCTGGCTGACCACCTTCTGCCGCTGCTGCTGCTGCTGTTGGCACAGCCACCACGCACTTACACACCACCTTCACGCGTCGCACGCCGTCACCTCCCACTGCTACTGCTCCAGCGCCAGCAGCGCCTGGCACTGCCTGGCACCCTCCCTTCATGCTGCAGCTCAGCGTCAGCAGCTGCTCAATCGGGACCCCTAGCTCAGCCAGCGCGCCCTGGCTGCTGCTCTGCTGCTTCGCCAGAGCTGGTGCAGTGTAGCGCACCACGAACGGCCTCCTCTCCCCAGCCGGCACTGACAGCTTGAAGCTGTCAACAGACCAGCCAGCTTCCTTTGCTGCTGCAGAAATTTCTTCTATCACCAACTCCCCAGCAGCAGCAGCAGCACCAGCAGCAGCAGCAGCAGCAGCACCAGCAGCACCAGCAGACGCCTTGATGACTCCAAACTCGAGTGTGGCCGATGTGGGTTGCCCAGGTGCCACAGGTCCTGGCAAGCTGACCAGGCCTTGGCTGAAGCTGCAGTAGCCTGCTGCTTCCAAGGCAGCAGGCAACGGCAGAGGTGCGCTGCCTGGTGTGCAATCTGACCGCTGCTGCTGCTGCTGCTGCTGCATGTCAGGTGGCTGGCTGCTGTTTGCTGCTGCTGGTGCAGGCTTGCCCTTGGCAGGCGCAGCTGCAGCAGCAGCTGCTGAGGATATGGGGACAGCTGCTGCAGCTGCAGCCGCCATGGCAGCTGCAAATGGATCAGACACCGTGGTTGCTGCTGTGCTTGCCGCTGATGTTGACGCAGCGCCTGCAGGCCACATCCTGCTGCTGCTGCTGCTGCTGCTGCTGTATGTCACGCCTGACAAGAACAGCCCATCCGGCCAAACGCCGGCTTGCAGGGGTATCACCACATCCTGCTGCTGGTATGGAACAAGCACTTGCAGCCGGTCTGTTACATAAGGGCTGCAAGGTCCCAAGCAATGCGGGCTGCCTGCCCCTGCAGGTGCCAGCACTACTGTCAGCTCCTGACTCTTGCCTGCTTCAAGTACACCACCGCATGGCTTGCAGTAGAAGCAGCCGGAAGGAGCACCGGGTTTCTCTGCGGTTGCCTGTACTGCTGTGCCACCTGCAGCATGCGCGGCAGCTGCGGCTGGCGCCCCTGCTGCTGCAGGCTTACGTGGCTGCTGCGTTGCTGCGGCCCCTGCTGCTGTGGCCCCACCGGCAGCGGCTGCACCTGCAGCTGCAACAGGTTTGCCTGCTGTTGCGGCCGCTGCTGCGCCTGCTGCTGTTTGACGCGCCCCGCTGCTGCCGCTGACCCAGCTGGTGCTGGCCCTATGAACCGTGTGCTGTACGTTATTGTGAAAGGGCACGTGTTGGTGACTGTCACCTTCATCTCCTGGTTCACCGGGTCTGACAGCAGCACATCGCCGAACGCTAGGCCGCCGCTGCTGCTGGTCGCGGCAGCTGGGCTGATGGCCAGGCTTGGGATGATGCCCTGGCCCTTGAGGGCGATGCGCAGCCGACTCTTGGCAGAACTACATCATGCAGCAGTGCACAAGGTGCGCAGACAAGCAAACGGGGACGAGGGCGGGGCGTCGCAAACCACCCTTCAGGAACCTGGCGTCTTGCATTACACAGCACAGTGGCTCTCACAGCTGGCAGCTGTACGGATGGCCAGGCTTCTATCCAAGTGTGGGGGCTTGCATCACCTTTGTGCGCAAGCTTAGCACAGCCGCTTCCCAGCAGATGTGAGCTGCTTCAAGCTGCAGAGACAGCCATGTACCCACATTTGCATAGCGACAGCATGGCTCCGGTGGTGCACGTACGGCATAGCTGAGATCAGCACGTACGGCATAGCTGAGACCATCCAGAGTGGCTGCGCTTGATGCTACCCCAACTGTTTTCCTTGCTGGCTGCAGCCACATGATACTCCAAGAGACTGCAACAACAACCATGAACTGCACTGCATGGTATACTGTGGCGCGGCATGCTGGACCGCCTGGTAGAGCAGTTGAAGCAGGGACAACAGGGGCGCGTTGGCAACCTTAGGGAAGCAAGCTTGCTGTGGACGCTAGGCCCACGCTGTATGCTGGGGTGACGCCAGCACCCACCTGATTGTGAGCACTTCATAGTATTTCCTGCACGCGCGTGGTGCAAAGGCCAGCAGCACCTTGGCGCTGCCCCCCAGGCCTTCGACTGGCCGCAGCGCATTGACAATGGCAAAGATGCCGTCAGGGTCCAGCGGGCTTGACGACAGCGGCGCAGCATCAGGGCCTGCAAGAAAGTTTGGAAACATGCACAGCAGCATCATTGACGTGTCACTGGTACCTACGCCTTTTGCCCGTGTTCAAAGAGTGTGACGGAGAGATGCCAGCCAGGTGCAGTCAAGCATGCCTGAAGTTGACTGGGGATTACTGGGCCTGCAAGAGTGTGGCAGTAGTGAGGGTGGTGCTGCTGCTGAGTGTCATTTGCGTGCATCATGTGGCAGGCACAATGGCATCAGCACCACCAAGCAGGCTTGCTGACAACGGTGGTGCAACTTCACACAGTCCTGCAAGCAATGGCAGCGGCGCACAGCTCAGTGCCCGACACTGGCAGAAGCATCTCAGGTGGCACAGGTCGGCACAGCTGCATCCATGCAGCTTTGCATCAAGCCACGACAGCCGTGCCTGCGAGCAGCTGAGAAGACCAAGCTCCATGCAGCGCCTTCATGAAGAGCAAGCCGACTCGAGCTTATCTGAGCAGGCGCCGCTGCAATGGGCTGAAGTTCACCTGTGTTGGTGAGCTGCAGCTGACGAGTGCAGCGCTCCCCAACAGGCAGCGCACCAAAATCCAGCACCCAGTAGTTCTTCCCGGGCGGCTGCGGCAGCGCTGGAGACGCCAAGCACAGCTCCGGCTCAACTGCACATGCCGTCACCGACACATGCATCACGGCTTCGTCGCCGCCGCTACTGCTGGTCGTGCTGCCAGCGGCTGCGCTGTCGCCGCCGCCGCCGCATGCCGTCAGCTTGCTGGCTGCAATGATGGCAGCCTCCTCTCCTGGTGCTGCTGGCCTGGTGTAGCACGGCAGCAGCCATTCCCTGTACCACATCCACCTGCTGCCTGCGCTGCTGCTGTTGCTGCTGAGATCTCCGTCCGTTGCTCCTGCTGCTACAGGTGCAGCGGCGGCTGAAGCACCTGCAGCCTGCACTGGCTGCTCCTCCTGCTGCTGCTGCACTGGTGCGCAGGCGGCAGCAGCAGCAGCAGCAGCAGGAACGGCAGCACTCTTGCCTGGACCTGCTGCTGCCGCTGCACCAGCAGCACCCACACCAACAGCATCTGCTGCCGCTCCAGCTGCTGCTGCTGCGCCAGCGCTGCCTGCCTGTTCCAGCTCCTTCAGCAACAGGGGTGGTGCAAAGTCCAGCTGCACTCGCAGGCTGCTGCTGGGCTTCAGGCAGCCAACACGGGGCGTCACCTGCGGTCAGCGGCACAGCAGCGCCTCTGTCTCAGTCTGCAGCCAGCCACCTGGTTGTTGGATTGTGAGGGATGGATGAATGTATGAACTGATGAGCTACACGTGGTGTGCTCATACTTAAATCACCCGCGTAAGTTAAGGAAAGGGGCGTGTGTGGCGATGAAGAGACCTTGCCGGCGTCCAAGCAGGGATGGCTTGTGCTCAAGGAGTGGCTGAGTGCATCATGCTGCCTGGGCTGTGCAGTCAACATGAGTCGAGTTCGCGGCAACGTTGTCATGGCAGAGCATTGATGCCACCTTTTCACGGCAAATGCTGTTTGGCTGTCCATGCGCTGGGCAGAGCCACCAGCCAGCACACCTGGCAATGACGCACGTCTGTTCCAATGCACAATTTGCGCTGCATGAAATCTGGCTGCCAGTAGCGTAGACACAACCACGGCACAAACGTCTTGCAGCAACCCAGCACAGTGATGTGTATTGCGTCGCCCTAATAAAGCAGCCACAGCAAACTTAGCAGAGTCATCCCACCTGCAGCCAGCTGCCAGCGGGTACTCCGAATTCAAACAGCTGGGGCGTGCTGCTGCTGTTTTGCAGGATGACGGAGGCGCTGGCACCATCACCCACGGCAGTGGCAGGGAACTGCATGCAGCACACACAGCCAGGTTGAGCAGTGCCCACCAAGCACAAACCTCTCACTAACTCCAACAGCTGATGCTGAACGCATTGTGCAAGCGCTGTCAACGTTGTGTGCAGGGGGACAGCAGCAAGGAGCACAGAAGGTGTGCATGATGTGGGCACGCGACCTGCATGCTGCTACCAGCATGGCATGCATTTACTACACTGCCATTCAGCCGCCAGGATACTTGTCACTTTTGTTCAGGATAATGTGGCGCGTTGCCCACCTTGACAGTGTTGTGTGACAGCTGCACATCCAGCTGCAGCCCCTCGCACCTCCCCTGCAGCTTGAACACCCTGCCTGCAAGTGTCCTGCAAGCCATTCCAAAATACTGCACCCCAGGGAAGGGAGGCTGGAACCTCATCAGCAGCTTCAGCGTCTCCCCAGGCAGCACACTGCCATAACCACCGCCCGGGGTTATGCTCAACCCCAGCGGCAGCGGCAGACCAAACGAGAAGGTCTGCGGCAACCTTGAGGGGTTGGTTACGCTCAGGAAAGTGCCTGCCTGCTCGCTCAGGGGGACCCGGCCGAAGTCCAGCGTCGAGGGGCTCAAGATGAGGTCTGTCGTGGTGAGCTGGAAGCGTAGCTTGAAGGGCACAGGCATGGTCTGCCCTGCACGCTGACGAGCAGCGGCACCTCAAAGACGGCCTGCACACACACCACATGCTGTTGACAGCTGAGCCAGCCGAATGGGAGTCACCAGAGGATGCAAACAGAGATGACTGTCACGGCCATGTCAAGGTGCTGAGGACCTGTGCACTTGATGGAGAGTATAATTAAGTTTACGTAAGCCTGTGCAAGAGCCGCATGCGAATGACTGAACAGATTGCAGACACTTGGAGGCTAGCACAAGCACAGATGAGCTGGCTCACCTGTGACTGGCTGTCGTCACACATGGATGCAAGCTCAGCAGCAGCCCCGTCAGCAGCAGCAGCAGTGCTGCCAGCAGCAGGTGCCACCAGAAACTTTGCCAGCCTGTGCAGCATGTCTGGTGTGGGCTTCAAGCTCACACTGACCGACAGCGTGTCACCAGCCTGCGGCAGCAGCAGCACCAGCAGTCACACAGGATGCCGGCAGCAGCAGCAGCAGCAGCAGAAGTAGCAAGGTCGCCCTGATGACAGCATGTTACCAGCATGTAGCAGCAGGAGTAGCACCAGTATACTGCACAGGCATGGCAGCAGCCGTCCTTGCCGCTGCTGCGGCTGCGGCGGAGCAGGGTCAGCTGAACCTTGCAGCCCTTGTGATGCTGAACATTGCTCTGTCATTGCTCTGTCACAGCGAGGTGGCTGAAGGCGCCCTTATAAGCACATCAAGCCTGAGTGGCTTGGGCTAGTAGTCGAGCGCACTGACGGCAGCCGGACGCCTTAAAGCTCCTAGCCTAGAGCCATGCTTAACAGCAAGTGCAGGTTGCTCCTCCTCCATAACACGATGCCCGTGCCACACCGCTGATGGTGACAGGGAGGCTGACCTGTATGAAGCCGCAGTCTGGCGTGAACGTGATCCAGTCAGCCAGCTCTGGCCTGCTGCCAATGAGCGCCTTCATGGCGGACTTGCCAGCATTGGCCAGCAGCAGTGCAGCAGCGTACTGCCGCCCAAACATCACACACCTGGCAGCGGCAGCAGCAGGAGCAGGAGCAGGAGCAGCAGCAGCAACAGCAGCAGCTCCTGAAACCACTCTGCTATTACAGCTGTTGTCCAATGCTACCCTTGCGGCTGCTCACTTGAAGTCCACCAGAGGGGTCTGTGTTGACACAGGCAAGACCTGCCCAGTAGCTGTCAGGCTCAGCTGCACCGGCTCCAGCACCAACGCTCTGTTGCCTGGCGCAGCAAAGCGCACCAGCAGCGGCACCTCCACAGCACCTGCCCCAATGCATGGCGACACAGGCAGGGACATCCAGCAGCTCCTCTTGACAGCAGTTGAGACCCAGAACACATGGCAGCACGCGTGATGCAGTGAATATTTCAGCTGCCTGCGACAAGGCCTGCCGTACAAGCCCCTGCCAGCGCTGGCAACAGCCGCAAGAGTAGAACACAGAAAAACCTGTGGCTTGCCAAACATGCAGCTGTGCTGCGCATGGTGTTACACTGGCATTGCGGAGGCAGCCTCATTTGCTCAGCACAGCAACCCCCAAAGGACCATGTAATCAGGTGCGACACACCCCATGCTGCCACATCAGCTCAGGATGAGAAGGACAACAAGAGCAACATGCAAGCACAACACAACGCCCACCCGCCACTCTTGGTGTGAACTCCACCGGCAACGTGATGGAGCCGTAGCCCTTCACGGTGCCCTTGATGCCCTGCACCACAAACCCAGCCACTGACAGGCTCGTGGCTGCCCACGCATGCGCCTCCAGCACAGCCATGTCACCGGCTGTTGCATTGGGCGCGGCATTGGTGGGTCTGGCTCGTGGTACTCTGTTGTTGCAGCCAGCACACCCATTACCTGCATGCACACATAGGCAGCACACCGCAAGAGGATTGGTGCTGTGTTGGTGCAGCTTGGACTGCACTCTTGCTGCAGCAGACAGCAGGCTTGGGTTTGCTCTGCGTACGCTGTTGCTGCTGCCAGATGTACTTCGACTGCACAAACTGGCAATTATTGCATCAACAGCTTTGGCCACTTCAATGGGCAGCAGCACTGTTGTAACACAGCAGGGAAGCAAAGAAAGCAACAGCAGCGTCACCCAAACCCCTCGATGTATGCCAGAGCACAAATGTTGCCAGCAGCCAGCATGACTGTTGCTGCGAATGCAAAGACCCGTGCCAATTGTGCAGAATGAAAGTGTGTTCTGCGCATCAACCCAAAGTGGCGGTGCTGCACCAAGTGACCCCAATTCCATTTCCAGCCGCTGCAGCTGCCGCAACTGCAGCCTCTCACGTATGTTGTGCACTCTGACAGCACACCTTGACGTCATAAGCCACCGCAAGCGCTCCTGCGTTGCTGATGGTGATGCTCCTGCGCCCAGTAGCTGCCAGCATCACCCCGCCGGCCGTTCCGTTGAGGCACACCAACGGGCAGGGGTTCACGGACGGCAGCGCTCGTCGTGCCAGGCAGGACAGCTGCACTGCAAGCGGGCCCGTCTCAGCCAGCAGAGGCACGGCTGCGGAGAGGTCTGCTTCAGCCTGTTGCAGCGGAGGTGTGGGTTGCAGGCAAACACGTGGTCATGGAGTTGGGCACACCACTGGGCTGTGGGATTCGGCTGGCGGCAGCACTGCTGTCAGCCTACAGGCGGGCCCGACTGAGCCAGCAGGGGGGGTGAAACAGACAGGTCTGCTTGCAGCAAGGTTAGATATGACGCAGGCAAGGCGCATGATCTTGAGCTACAACTGCATGCGAACCTTGATGCCCAGGATGCACCCTCTCGACACAGTCAACATGCTGGGCAAAGTATCTGAAAAAAGGCAGCTGCATGGACCAGCCGAATTTGTCAGATGCCCTGGGCCGAGCCAGCACTGCGACACATGATACGCTGTGCGTACGCTGCGCCACATTTGTCTTCATTTGCTCACCTTTGGTGTGAAGGTGACCCTCAAGGTTGCGGCTGCGCCCGGCGCCAGGCAGCCAGAAGGCGGCATGTCCAGCCCGATCACGTCAGCCACCTGCAGCACATGCGCACAAGCATGCGCAGGGACGCGGCCTTACGCAGAGTCTGTCCCAGCAGCACTGTGCATGCGCTGATTCATCACTCATCCTTCAGCACGGCCTGCGGCCTGCGCAGGCGTGCACCGCACGAGCCCAGACACCCTTGATCACACCCAACAACAAGCGCTGACACCAGTGCCGGTGCTGAAGCGTATAAGCTAGCTACCTTACCATGCATTGTTGGCGACGCATGCAGTTCCTGGCCGATGCCACGAGCCAACCATCACACCTCATTGTGCAATCAAACGGCACACAACCCAGGTGCAGCAAAGCAGGCTGCCCGCGCCTCAGCAGGCACCCCCAGCAGGCAGATGCTGTTCTAGGTCACGCGCCCCTTGAGCGCCACAAAAAGTTGCAAAACAGTGTGACACAGGACAGAGCAGCAATAAGACAGGGGAAGTGCCGCACACCCAGCTTGGCGCACCTCTGCAGGCCCCTCCAGCAGGCGGATGCTGTTCTTGGTGAAGCCCCTGTTGATCAGCTGCAGGCTGGCCCTGTAGACCTGGCCAGGCACAAAGTCCCTGAACAGCAGCTCTGGAGGGTCTGCTATGAAGGCATCGCCAGCAAAAGTGCGGCCAAAAGACGTCTGCACAGCAGCACAACAAGCAGCGGGACATCAGCATGGCATGGCAGTTGCAGATGTGGACTTTGACTGTGAACGCTGTCGTCATCAAGTAGGTAAGAGGCAGCAAGGTTGTGTCAGGCTGCAGGGGGAATGCAAGACAACCTGGCCTCACACCACTTGCAATGCAGCATGGCCGCACATCCTCAGCTGGCTGCAATGCAACTACTCTAGCTGCTACTCTCGGCACCCAACCCCACCTTGGGTTGCGCCACCAGCGCCTTATGCTGCTCTTTTCTGTGGTGCAGTCTGTCAGCCTCAAACTTGCTCAGCTTTGCAACGGCCAGCTGACCCCTGCCACTGCTGCCGCTGCTGTGCTTGGTACCAGCCCGCGCCTGTTTTGCTGCGTGACCGCAGCCGGCACCTTGCTGTTCATCATCATCTGCTGCACTGCCGCTGCCTTGTGATCTGTCATCCTCATCCTCATCCGCATCAGCGGAGCCAACACCCCGTCTTCGTCAGCAGCATGATCAGGAGCATCAACAATGCCAGCCCTGCCGAACAACCCTGCTGAGGGTGACTGCAGAAGGCCGCTGCACGCAGAGGACAATGCACGACAGAGTGTCACCAGCGTCAGCAGGGCTACAACGCAGGACCGTCCACCATTAAATCATTGTGTTTGTCACACTAACTTGAAACACTCAGCAGCTTCAGCACCTACACCCACACACACTAAGATGCAAGCGTGCTGCCGTGCAAGGAAAGCAATGCAGCACTCCTGCGCCGGTACCAACCTGATGTTGCTCGGCAGCAGCAAGCTGCTCTGCAGCTCTCCTTGCATGCCAGGGTGCCTCACTGCCACCTTTGCTACAGCCTCTGGGCTGCTGTGGCCTAAACCAAACCCCCCTGGCTTGACCAAGACACTGTCTGAGGGGTATGGGTGCAAGTGGCTGGTGGGATCCAGCAGGGCTTGACCGGACAGGTGTGGCTGCGCATGTATGCGTCTGTGCGCTGCTGCTGCGCTGCTATGCCCATCTCGCGTTGGTACTGCTCCTCAACCTACATGCATGCGTGTATGACAAGCGAATGAGAAGCAGTCAGCAGAGTTCATACACAACTGGTCACAAGCATTGCAGCAGGCCGTACCATGCCTGCTGGCACACACGCAAAGGTGATTGATCCCTCAGGGCCTGAGGCTCAGGCAGCATGCATGGACCACACACTGTGCATGGATGCTGGAACAGCAGATCGATGTGGCGGTTGCACGCTGTGTTGCAGCAGTGCTGCCACTGAACAGGTTTGGTACAGCTGTAAAATTACTTGTGTCACCTCCAATGCATAAAGTTGCAAGATGACATGTGTTTCAAGTTTGATACTTCAGCGTCAAGCGCACCTGCCGGTCAAACTCCTGCCGTGCCAGCTGCTTCTGGTACTCTCTTTCCTCCCCCTCCAGCACAGCGGCGATGCCAGTCATGCGTGCGGCCTGCTGCTTCGACAGCTCAGCAGCAGCCTTGGCAGCCGCCGCCTCAGCATCCCTGAGCCTGTGAACAGCAGGATGAAGCACACATCAGCTGCTGAACTTTGAAGTTTGGCATTGCCGCAAGCCTGGCTGGCACTAGGGTTCCCACGCCAGCATGACTGTCCTGCAGACAAAGTCACCGGTCTTCAAGTTGAATGCTTTCCAGTGTTTAAGCCTCCTTCAATTTGCGAACCTGCACATCTGCAGCGCAGCCTCAGTGTTGAGCCACGCGTCGTCACCGTGCATGCCTGCACACACACCTGTACACCTCATATGGGTTGAGCCCTTGCTCCTGCAGTTCCTCAAACTCCCGCCGCTCCTGATCGCGCTTTGCTTCTGCAGCTGCCTGCATGACATAACCCGTCAATATGATGAAGTTGAGATGCGTTGCCAGTTACTTCATGTACCGGTCAGCGGCAAACAGCTGCAGCAGGGCGGCGCACGGCACAGCAAAACACAAGCTGTGCAGACAGCCGTAAGATGTTGCGCTAATTAAAATTTCACGCTGCAGTTACATACAGTCTTTTTAAAACACAGCATGCAACATCTGGGAAGCAGCAGTCACCCTAGGGTGCGTTGTGTGGTGAGTGCGCCAAGCAGGCTGCGGCGGCGAGCATTGCTTGCCCTGCTAGCTGTCAACGCACCTGAACCTGTCAGCCTTCTGCCCCACGTTCTCCCGTACGTCGTCAATCTTTGACTTCAACGACAGCAGTGCCTGCCTCCGTTGGTCCTGCTCTGCTGCTGCTGCCTGTGCAAGCTCCTCCGCATGCGAGCGGATGGCTGCCTGGCTGACTGCAAGGCGGCGCTTTGCTGCAGCATGCCCAGCTTGAGCGGCCCTGCAGACAGAACAAGCGACCCGAATTGCATGAGTCTCCTGTGTGAATAATAGGTTCCTGTGTTTTTTGTGCTGAGGTATGGTGATGCGGCACTAGCAGCTGCCCTTGTGCTGCGCTGAAGCCCACATGCCTCTCCAAAAGGCAGGGGAACTGGCTGCCAATCAAGAGCGCATGCTTGTTTGTTGCTCCTAGATGCAGGACTGCACTCTGTGACAAGTGCTGGCACTGCTGCCACTCCACGCTCGTACACGTGGCAGGATGTGCTGGACTGCTGCACATGGCCATGCCCAATGTAAGAACGAGACGCAAAGACTGCCCGCACCTGATGCGCTGCTGCGCGTCTGCCTGCTGTGCAGCTTCCTCTTTAACAGCCCGCTGCTCCTCTGCGTGCACCTGCCGCAGCCGGTTCTTTGCTGCTGCAACCTCTGCGTCATGTCTGTGGCTGCGTTGCGCACGGCAGCTGTGGTCGCGCGTACTGATGCAGAGCTCAAGCTGCCTGCTGACTCTGCCAGCGGTCTGCTTCTGTTTCCTTGGCACGCAGCTGCGACTCCGCTTTGAGCAGCGCCTGCAACACAACAGCAGCACGTGTTGCAGGGGTACCACAGTGGATCTGCTTGCCCACAGCAGCAACACACGGCATTCATGCTGCTGCTCAGGAGTTGCCGGTGTATGCTATGCCTGGCGCGGCAGCTGCTGTGATACATCTGACTGCATGCCAACAGCCAATAACCGCCAGCTTCTCATGAGCAAAGCCTTGTAGTTGCTGACTGCCACGTTGTTGCTGCTTTGCTATTTTCACTGCCCTGCTTATGCACCTCATATATCTGCTGCCATAACTACACATCACAACGGTTGCAGGGGCGCTGCGGTTGACTCACCATCTGCTTGCCTTCAAGTGCTGCCTTCTCCAACTCCAGCTCCATCAAGCGCTCCTTGAGCAACTGCTGCACTCGGATCAGCCGGTTTACTGGCAGCGGGACCTTTGCTGACAGCTGCTGCTCCTCTTCCTGCAAGGACCTGCAGACATGCGGGTTTGCTCAGGCTCTGGCTTGGTGTGCTGGCAAAGCTGACCTTCAGCCGCCATGATCCCTGCCTGCACGTCCCTCTGTGCAGCAGTGTTGCAGGGCACTACTGGCATGCAGAAAGCACGGCGGAAGTCGCAGCCCAAACAAGCAAAGTGTCGCTGGGGTGCCCACTGCCTCATCAGAGTGCTCTCGCACACATCACACTCAGGCGCTGTTATGCCAGGTTGCCAAGTAAGGTGGCACTCACCCGACTTGCTTCATCAGCTGCTGGATTCGGTGCGTGCACTTTGTTGCATCAGCCCGCGCCTGCGCAAAAGCTGCGTGGCAGGCACTGACGGCATCCTGCACCAGCTGCACTTGAGCTTGCAGGACATCTGCACTGGCTGTTGCATACTGCGACACTGACAGCGTGCCTTGACCTGCTGCTGATGACCCAGCACTCTTAGAACGAGTGCTGCTGGTGCTGCCGCCGTTGCTAGTGCTGCTGCTGCCTTTCAGGCCAACGCTGCTGCTGCCGTTGCCGCAGTTGGTTTGCCGGCCTGACAGCGCCCCAGGCCCTAGCAGAGGCGTGCGTGGCTTGCTGCTGCTGTTGGCACTGCTGCACTGATGGCTCGGTGATGCTGTTTTTGAGCTGCTGTTGTTGGCTCCTGCGCTGAGGCCCCGCGGCCCACAGGCGGTAACGTGCCTGCAGGCGTCCTGCTGCCCTTCTGTGCTGTATCACCTGTCATGCTGCAACGATGCTCTTGTGTTACACATCACTAAGGTGCATGACGACCACGACACGACTGTGTTCAGCGCTGTTGCATGCGATGTTCAGGTTGCCAAGGCCTACTGGTGTATGATCAGACAGCCAGCCTGCATCCACAACTGCTGCTGATTGCATCAGCAGCCACGCCACGAAAGGGATGATGATAAACTAATAAATATTGTTGAACAACTGACAGTCGAAGGCTTCAACGACGTGTTCTTTTGAGTGCCTCAGAACGCCTTCAAGTCCCTCAGGACGCTTGACTGATGCCTGCGAGTTGAGCTGCAGCTGCTGGACAAGCGCTTGATATTCAGACGATATACAACCAAAGACACCAACTTACAAAAGCTTGATACTTCAGGCCGTGTTTTGCATTGCTCCGTTCGCAATTTTATATCAAAACCCTTGGCTGTAAAGTGGTATGTCCGTCCCGTGCATAGCACTGCGATCCTGATGGCATGAACAACTCTTATGTCATGCATGTTCAAAAGCCGCTTAGCTCCATCGCTGAAGTCGCACCGCAAACAGGTGCTGCTCTGCTGCACTGCTGTACATGTACCTGTATGCACGATTGCCTCTGCCAGCATGCTGATGCCCGATGCACAGGCTTTCGTATAACTGCAGCACTCGTAAGTTATGTGGAACTATTTCTGTCACTCCTCAGATAGGGATTAACATATGCCGAGTACTTCCACATGCACAGTACTCCATTGCAACGCAGCTCAGGGGTAGTAGAGCTGTAGACACAGCAACAGGCACCAGCCTGCAGGATGCTCAGATTAACGAACTGCAGCAGCACCAGCAGCAAGTCGGCGCACCATCAGCAGCAGCAGAAGCAGCAGCAGCAACACCAGCAGCAGCTGTGGCAGCTGCACACAGCCAGCTCGCACAACAGCAGCAGACCGAGCTGCAGCCAAACAGGTGCTACTATCTCTGGGCCATTACACACCAACAGGCCTCTCGGATGGTCCTGCCAGCCTCAGTCAAGTGCTGCCATACAATGCAGGAGAGGTGCAGCACGCACTACAGCACAGCAGCTACCTGCTGCCAAGGTTCAGCACACACAGGCTCGCAAACATCGCCGCAGCACTGGCAGCTGCAGGCCACCTGGATAGGCCATTCATGCGGCGACTGGGTAGCCATGCAGCAAGACGGCTGCGTGCAGCGGTGGCAGCAGCACCGCGCGACAGCAGCGAGGCAGCACTGCAGATGCGCGCAGCCTGTTTCCTAGCAGTAGCATACGCCCGGTTGGGCCTGGTGCACGAGGAACTGCTGCAGCAGATCGCGCTAACAGGTGCGTGGCGAGATCTGCAGGCGATAGCCTGGCGCTGTGTGGGCATCCTTGCATGCAACCTGCGCCAGCACCAGCAGCTGCACAAACATGACATGTGGTGGCAAGCAGCAAGCGACTCAGCGGCAGCAGCAGCAACAGCAGCAGCAGCAGCAGCAGCAGCACAAAGCAAGCTGGCAATCAAGATGCATTTGCTTTTGCAGCAGCCTTGTTGGCTTGCTGCACATACCAGCAGCTGGAAACTCCAATTTAGGCGCTGCATGTCCACCGCAGGTGTTCCTCATGGGCATGTGCATTCTTGGGTTGACTGCTGCGAACTGTATTGCACTGCGTGTTGTCCTGCTGCCTTGCTCGCCCTCTGCTCCCAGCCACGCAGCTGCTGCGCAGGCGGCTCTTCCAGCCACGACGCCGTCGCCAGGCGCTCCGCCTAGCCCTCCTTGCTGCCAGCTTTGCAGCGCTCGCGCTGCACCCCCCGCAGCTCTTCCAAGCCATAGGGGAGCTGTTGAAGCAGCAGCGGCAGGTGCTGAAGCTGCTGGGGCCTACTGAGAGCATGCTGCTGCTGTGGGCATTCGGAAGGGTCGGGCACAGCGATCCGCCGGCACAGCTGCTGCTGACGCAGCGCGCAACTACGCAGGTGGGGGTTGCAGTACATGTACGTGCTTCTATGCAGATGCTTGATGTTTTGCTACTGTTCAGCGAGCTGCTGCTGCTACACTCCTGTGTGTGAGTTCTGTCACTCATGTATACGTGCATGTTTCACAAGGTGGCATGCACCAAACGCAGAGCTGCGGGCTGTCCTATTGCAGCTGCTTTCCCTTCTGCCGGTACTAGCTGTGTTTGGCATATCTTGCTGCGCTTACACCTTCGGCATGTTCTGCGGTATCAGCATCTCAATCTGCCTGCTCACATGCAAAGTTGGCTAACTATGCTGCAGGTTGGGCAGTTGGACTGCAAAGGCCTCTCCCACGCCTACATGCAGTGCGCGACAGCCGGTCTGTCAGCGCCACCCCTGCTGGCGGCCCTCCGCAAAGCAACGCGGCAGCGGCTGCCTGCCATGGTGCCTGGCGACGTGGCAGTGCTGGTGGTGGCACTGGCGGCGCTGGGACAGCAGGACCAGCTGCTGCTGGACGATGTGGCAAAGTGAGGTGGAGCAGTTCCCCTGATATCGTCTTTGCAGGATGGTCGTTTGCGATATAACCTGTACCATAGAGGTCGCGTGAAATGGTGCATGCAAGGCCTTGCAGCAGCTGACGAGCTCGCACGAGCAGGGCTCCTCCTGCCACATGCCGTGACAACAGCAATCAAGCAGGTGTGTTCATCAGCAGCCGCTCGCAGCAGCACACATGGCCCTCTCCACCCAATCGCCTTGCAGCATCCATGCCGCAGCACTGATTGCTTTGCAGCACGTTCTCAATTTCAACCACCCGCGATGATGGCTGCTGCCTGTAGAGCTCTGCACAACAAGATGGCGCACTTGTCAGGTCCACAGATCAGCAGCAGCATCGTATCCTGCAGCCTGCTCCGCTACCGCAACCCGTGGCTCCTGGACCAGGCAGCGAAGATGCTCGTCAGCCGGCAGCTTCACAAGGCCTGCCAGCTCAGCGCTCACCAACTGGCAGACCTCCTAACAGCTTGCAGGAACTTGCAGGAGTGCAACACACGGCTGCTGGGCCACCTCGGGACAGTTGCCGCTGAGAGTCCGGGCAGCTGGGAGCTGGAGCGCAGCAGAGGTGGCTGCTGTGTTGCAGGCTTATGCTGCAGCGGGCTTCCTGCAGCCTCTGCTGCTGCAGGCAGCTGCTGCAAGGCTTGTGCAGTTGGCCAGCAGTGATACAGCGCAGCACCCGCAGCAGGCGGATGTGCCGCAGCTGATAGCAGCAGCGTACCACCTGGCAATCATGCCACCTGGTGGGGGCACTGCAGGAGAGCGGGCGTTGGCAGGAGATGCGGTGGCAAACGTGGCAGCAGCAGCACTTCAGCAGCAGTTCTGCTGCAGCTGTCTGGACTGGGTCAGGCTGGGTACCGCGCTGCTGTTATCAGCACGTCAGGGAGGCTGCAGCACAGGACTGGTGTTGCCGTCATATGTAGCAGAAACAGATCAGCAGGCAGCTGCCGAGGCATTGCAAGAGGAGCAGCAGCCTGCTGCTGGTGGACGAGGCGTTCAGCGGCAACAGCAGCAGGTGCTGCAGTATGTGCGTAGCTGCGTCGCAGCAGCAGCCAGCAGCAATAAGTCTGAGGTCTTGCAGGAAATGGGCCCTGAGTTGCTCTGCCTGATGCAGCTGATGTGGCTCGCAGAGCAGCAGGCAGGACAGCAGCAGCAAGCAGGTCAGCAGCAGCAGTCACGGCAGGGGGATGCACGCTCTATAAGGGCAGCAGGGGGAGAGCAGCAGCGCCCAGACAGCAGCAGCAGCCTAGAGCAGCAGCAGCAAGCACTGTGGCATCTAGGCCTTACTCAACAGCTAGCTGACCAGTACATCATGCAGCTCTACAGCCGGTTACGAGAGCAACAGCAGCAGCAACGAGGTGGCAGCAGCTTGCTCCTGCAAGCGTTTGTGGCGGCAGTTCACAGGCAGCTGCCAGGAGCAGTGCCTGTCAGCCCTCACAGGCTACCTGGTAGCCCAATGGTTCTGCCTGCAGCTGTTCTGCCAGCAGTGAGGCCTGGTTGGCCATCTGAGGGCAAACAACAGCCGCATGCTGCTGCAGGCGCTGCTGCACTGGAAGATGTGCACCACCAGCAGCAGCAGCAGCAGCAGCAGGGTGTGGGGCTGGTGACTGCTACGATCGGGACCGTGCAGCAGCTGCGGAAGGGGCTAGTGCAGTTCGACCCAGAGGTGCTGGCGCGCCTCAGGGAGTGGCAGCAGCAGGGTGTACCTGTTGCTGTGTTTGCCGATGATGAAGGTCCTGCAGGGCTACAGCAGCGCTGGGTCACCACCAGCCAACCGCAGCAGTTGCTGCCCCTGGCACAGCAGTGGGAGCAAGGGTTGGCTCAGGCAGGCTGGGGGGTGCTGCTGCTGAAGCAGAGGTTTGTGGAGGTTGAAGCAGTGAGCTAATGGGAGTTGGGAGTGGAGAATTGACGCCGCTGCAGCACCATGTGCCACCGTGGGGGGTCCTCTTGTTACTCAGCTGGTGAGACCTGGTCACCACCAGTATGACAATTGCGCGGTGATGCAACGAACACGTTGCCAGCGCTGTAAATGCTAAAGTTTGATAGCATATCTTCCATCACTTTCGCTCCCACACCACACAGTGCGCCTCACATCACTCCGGATATAGACACTGCAATAGCCCGCTAAATATCAATCGGCGTCAATAAAAATTCATTTTGAATAGTTAATGCTGATAGCAGCGAAGGCTGCAGCAGGCACCAGCATCACAATGCTGTCTTCCAAGCACCTCAGGCCGGTGCTGCAGCCGTACAGCACCGCAAGCATGCCCTCTGGAGCTCAATTAGCACAGGCTTTTCGCAGTAGAAGACAGATGCAGTGCACAGCAGCCACAGCAGACACCTTGACAGAGCCCAGTACATCTGCTCCTGCTGTGGCACAGACTGAGCGCAGGTGTGGTGGCAGCGGTTCAGCAAGCTGCCATGGCACTGCAGGACTAGCACCATTGGCATGCCCACGTGACAATGTGCACCCTTGCAGGAAACGTGTGCTTTCTGGAGTACAGCCAACAGGTCAGCTGCATCTAGGCAACTATATGGGAGCCATTCGAAACTGGGTCAACCTGCAGGAGCAATACGGTGAGCAGCAGCAGCAGTCGAGCGTTTTGCAAGAGATATGAAACAATGAAGTCCATAACGTGGCTTATTGGCACGAAATACATCACCTCTACCAGATCCAGCATCAGTAGTTTGGTGACAGCCAGCAGTTGCACCTGTTGGGCAAGTGGAGCAGCTTGGAGAGTGTATCCAGTTTGCAGGAATCGGCAAGTAAGTTGCTGGGCAACGATTCGCCATCTGTTACAACGCGTTATATCTTTGCACAAACTGGCAGCTGCAGCTCCCGCCGCATGTCAAGAAAACCAGCGTCAACACCACTGGTGTCGTCTACTCCACAGCTAACGAAGCAGTTCAAGTCCTGCCAGACTGCTGACCATGCATACACAGTAACTGCCCCCTCTTCTGTACGCATACACACACTTTGGTACTTCACTTTGTTCTGCTGGTGACTGTGCGTGCCTGCAGACACCTTTTACTGCGTGGTAGATCTGCATGCCATCACAGCGCCACACGATCCAGTGGAGCTGCGCACAGCAACGCGCAGCGTAGCAGCAACATACATGGCAGCTGGGATTGACCCTGAAAAGGTGAGCGGCGGGGTTGCAGTAGCCTGTGCTGGCAGGTTGTTTAGGGTTTGCAGCAGCCGAAGCAGCAGCGCTTACTGCAGCAGCAGCATACAAGGCAGCTGGCATCAAACTAAATCACTTGCTTAGCAGCAACTTCAGCTGCCATGGCACCGGATTTGAGAAAAAGCAGCAGCAGCAGCAGCAGCAGCAGCAGCAGCATTACTGCAGCTGGCGTGGCTGCTGAAATAAGTGTTTGGCAGCAATCAAAGCCAGCAGCAGCAGCAGCAGCAGCAGCAGCAGCAGCAGCAGCAGCAGCAAACAAACCTTTGCGTCATAACAACAGCTAGGTGGCGACAATTACCCCGTGCCCGCCAGCAGCAGGCACTAGGCACATCAGCTCTGCTCATAGCACACTCAGTGACTTGCGCATGCATTAGCAGCTCCCATGTCAACGGCAGGGGCGGTGCTGTGTTGGCAGCCAGCATTGAGTCCAGAAGGTTGTTGGTGGGCAGCCGCCTGTAAAACACTGCCAATGCGTTGCCCACTCACGCGCTCCTACATTTATGTATAACACCACTCACCCAGCGCTCAATCCTAGCCGGCATGATTGGGTTTTCTCAATTCATCAATCTTTCGGTTCACCACCTCCTCCAAGAAAGCAATCATCCATTCAGCCGCCGCGCCCTGAGCCAGCCTCGCTGTGCCGCGCTGCAGGCGTCCATCTTTGTGCAGAGCCACGTGACGGCGCACGCGGAGCTCAACTGGCTGCTGGAGTGTGTCACGCCCATTGGCTGGCTGAACCGCATGATCCAGTTCAAGGAGAAGGCGCGCAAGCAGGGCGAGGATGTGCGGGCGGGGCTGATGACGTATCCGGTGCTCATGGCTGCTGACATCTTGCTGTACCAGGTAAGCAGGTCTGTCAGTCGCCCAGTGCCTGAGGTGATGTGGTCTGTGGGATGGTGCGCATGGCAGGAGGGGGCAGCTCGCAAGCAGTGCTGATGACAGTCCTCACGGTGACTGCTGACATGGCGTGGGGTTGGGTGTTGGGTGGGCAGCACTTTCATTGTTTGAGTGCTTCAGGGGTGCATGTCTTGACTGGTGCATTGCATGGATGCGCAAGCTGGCAGGCAGGGTGCGACTCAGCTCACCCTGGCACTGGCTATGGCTGCCGGTTGTGTCCATTGTGTGAACCAACTGATCAAGCTTTGCTGTCCCCAGGACAGGCACAGCGGTCACAGCTGCATGCAACAACACAGGCAGTGTGGTTACTCTGCTGCTGCTGCTGGCTGCTGCTGCTGGCTGCCTGCTGGCTGCTGCTGCTGCTGGCTGCCAGGCTGACTTAGTGCCTGTTGGTGAGGATCAGAAGCAGCACCTGGAGCTCACACGAGACATCGCAGGTGAGTCACACAGTGTTCAAGCTGCGCGCGTGCCACCTTGGAGCAGCCACAAAGGGCAGCACCACTGCCAGCCAAGCCAGCTAGCTAGGCAGAGGGCGGGGCACCTGGAGCCCTCTCCAGGCACGCCCAGCTGGGCCATGATTACTCAGAAGCCCAGTGCAGCATGGCTTGACGGCTGATGCACCATCCAAGTTGCATTCTAGGAAGGGGAATGCGCTGGTGCGGCCGCTGTTGCTGTTGATTGTGCTGTGACAGCTGCGTTAGCTGCAAAGGCTGGAGTCATGTCAGTCTGTCATGTGTGCAATCCAGGTGATGGCTTCTTGTATCGTTTGTGTGGGTTTGCGCAGAGCGCGTGAACGGGCTGTATGGCGGCCGCAAGTGGAAGAAGCGGGGCGGCAGGGGCGGCAACATTTTCAAGGTGCCCGAGCCCCTCATCCCGCCAGCAGGCGCACGCATCATGTCGCTGCAGGTGAGGGAGTCGGTGTCCTAGCTGTACACAGCATCTGTTGGTGTACTTTGTGAGTGCGGCTGGTCAGCTTTGTATGTGTTTGCTTCCAACGTGTGTGCTGGTGCTGGTGCTGCTGCTGCTGTTGGTGTTACTGCAGGATGGCAGCAGCAAGATGTCCAAGTCAGCAGAAAATGATGCCAGCCGCATCAACCTCACCGACACACCTGACGCAATCAGGAACAAGGTGGGTGACAGCGTCAGCAATGTAATGGTTACATGCTGGTGCCACGGCAGAAGTGTCAGCTGCAGTGGTTGAAGCTCTGGTTACAGGTGACCCACAGTCGTAGTACTGGTGTGACTGATACTACGGTACTCAGCCAACGTGTTCGTTCACTGTGGTGTCCATGTGGTTTCGGCTGCTGCTGGTGCTGTGCCCAACAACTCCTGCTGCTGCTGCCGCTGCTGCTGGTTTTGCCTGCTGCTGCTGCTGCTGCTGGCAGGTGAAGCGCTGCAAGACCGACAGCGTTGCCCAGCTGGAGTGGGACCAGCCTGAGCGGCCAGAGGCAACCAACCTGCTGACCATGTACCAGCTCAGCACCGGCAAAACAAAGGTGGGGCTGGGTCCATGGTGTTGTGAATGCTGATTGCTGTGACTAAGAGAATGGAATGGCACTGCCGTTTGAGATGAGGCGTTGCTGGAAGTTTTGGGTAGTGTTGTAGCCCTTGCTGCTGCGTCACTTGCCGCAGCCGCCTTTCATGGTCGGGAAAGTGAGGGCAATAATGGGGTGCGTGTGTAGGCCAATGCTGGCGGACGCCTCGTTGCACACCTGGAGCAACCCTCGTCAAAGACAGGCTCTGCTGCATGCACTGCCTGACTGTCGCTGTAGCCTCAACAAGTCCTGTTGGTGACATTGCTGGCTGCTGTGCATCATGCTCTGTGGCACCCTGCTTGCAGGAGGAGGTCCTGTCGGACGTCGAAGGCAGGAACTGGGGCGCCTTCAAGCCCATGCTGGCAGATGCGCTGATATCGCACCTGGAGCCCATCCAGTCGCGCTACCAGGCCATCATGGCCGACCCAAGCCACGTGGACAGCGTGCTGGACCGGGGCGCAGCAGCAGCAGCCGAGACGGCCAACGCGACCCTCAACCTGGTGAAGGACGCGATGGGCTTCGTGGTGCCCAAGCGGGTCTACTGAGCCCGGCTCAGTCGAGGCGGTGACGCTGAGTACAGGCAGCTCAGCTGCAGCAGCAGCCGCACTGCGGTGACATCTGCCAGCATGTACTGCTTGTGATGTGTGCAGCGTGGTGAACTCATCCTTGCGTGGAGGAGAGTTGGTAACAGTGGTTGGGGCTGTGTGTCTTGTGAGAGGTGCTGTGCTGGCCTTGCATGGTCAAACCCAGCAACGGCTGCACTGCAGCCTGGCACAGGGACGCTGACTCGAAAAGGCTGATGCCAATCTCACGTTGAACGGCGTGACTCACATTCTTCGGAAAGAATTTGAGAAACCTACCGTGCCCGGCACGCCGAGCGTGTGCACCAAGCGACTGCTATTAGTGGCTTGTCAGCTGGTAACAGCCAAGCTTGGCTGTGGACGTGGGTTTAGCTAAAGCCTATAGGCATTGCCTGAGGGTAACATCTCAAAACTGCGGACGGGGGCTTATGCTGCTCAACAAGCTGGTTTATCAAGTTGTGCCACAACTTGGTCACTCTTTGGACGCATGTCCGAGTTGCCTGTACAGGCAGTATCAGCAAACCGTTGTTGCAGATGAAGTGACAAACGGGCGGTACCCATGTAACTTCAAAAATGTGACATACAGATGCACAGGTCCTGGACTCCCAGATGCTCAAACTTTAGAAACACACACAAGTCCAGCTAGGTTACAATGCTGCTGCTTGCACAGAGCTGATGAGCGTCGTTATGCTGTACAAATGATAAGCTTAGTTAAAGCTGATGCCAGTGAGCAGGCTCAAAGCAGTGCTGTGTAAGCAGCCGCTGCTGGCTCAGCAAGCCGCAGATACTTGGCTGGCAGCTCAAACAATACGGCTGTCAGCCATGCCGCCCTTATACGCTTCTGCTCGTGCAACCAACTCCTACTTCTGCCAAAAGCAGTGGCAGTGGCAGTGCCACCATGGTGATTGGCAGCTGCACGACCGCGGCAGCTGCCTCTTTCAAGTGCTGCAGGCTTGCTTCAACTGGCCGGCCAGTCGTATCCAGGTCCTGACCGTTTGTAATGTGTGAATCACAGCTTGATTCTTGGAGTAAAGTGTGATGGCTGTCAGTGCTGCACCTTCAACCACACCTTGCACTGCAAACTTGCAGAATGTACTGGCAGGCCCTGCATCCTGGCTGTGATGCTTTCGGGTAGTACCACAGCACTGCACGCTGCGCCGGTGGGGCGCGGGGCCGATGGCGCTGATGCTATGGCTTGAATGGGTAATATGATGATGATGATGATGATGATGAGCACTGCACGCTGCGCAACCTGCACCAGGGTCATTTGCAAGTTAGCATGGTGTGTCGTGGAGCCTTGCAGGACTTGAAGCACAAGTGGCACCATTCGCAAACGGGAGTCGCACGCAGTGGCATTGGCGTTCACACCACCGAAATGTTGCGGTCAACCAGACAGCTGAGTCAGCTGCTGCTGCCCGTCAACCGGAAGCACTTGTGCTGTTACCGTCAGTGTGGCTCACCTTTGCAGCTGTCGGGTGCAACACGCCCAGCAGTTGAATTCGTAGTTGCAGCAGTTCGTAACAAATCCTTGCCACCTGGTGAGCAGCCCGCGCAGGAGCGTCTAGCTCATCCCGGCTGATAATCATATCATGGTGATACATCACCATGTCACTCCAGGCAGAGTTCATTTAGCAGGGCTCCTTTGTGACACGAGCATTGTAGGTGTCCCTGCCTTGATCAGCTTGAGGCGCCGGTTTCAACGTCTCCCAAGGAGGCCTTGCACTGACGGCCACAACCAGCAGCAGTGCTGCTTGCGCTGCTGCGACACACTGTGCTGTCACGAGATGACCGCTGCTGCCGCTGGTGTTGGCCCTCTGGGTTCTGCACCATGAGTAGCACTGACTGGTGCTGCTGCTGTTGTAGGTGCTCCAGCTGCTGCAGGCGCTGCCAACGGCAGCAGGCGTGCATGGTGCAGTACTGCGGTTGCTGCCCCTGGCACTAGTGCTGACAGAGGGATTGGCCCAGGAGGCAACGGTGGCAGCGTTCGTGGTGCCATCCTCACCCACTCTTCCCTGGTCAGATCACTCTGCTGCTGCTGCTGCTGCTGCTGGTGCTGCTGGTGCTGGTGCTGGTGCTGCTGTGGCTGCTCGTGCCCGGGCTGCTGTTCCATCCCCTGTTGCAGCTGCATCTGCTGCTGCTGCTGCTGCTGCTGCTGCTGCTGCTGCTGCTGCTGCTGCTGCTGCTGCTGCTGCTGCTCCTGCACGAGTCTTGCGAGCAGCTGCTGTTGCACCTGCTGTCGTGACACAGGCAGCAGCGGCTGCTGATGTTGCTGCTGCCGTGGCATTGTCTCTGTTGCTCTCAGTGGTGGTGGTACAGGAGTTGGTGCTGACAGTGGGTTGCAAACCTCGTTTGGATGTGCCTGCATGACTTGCTGCTGCCCATTCTGCATGTGATGCTGCTCGTGCATGACTTGCTGTCTATCCTTGCCAATGCTCTCAACAGGCCTGACTTGGTGTGCCAATTCATCAGTGCTCACTGCTGAGCCTTGCTGCTCGTTTGTGGGCCCTGCTGATTGATCTGGATGGTCAGATGAAGGCTGCTGATGCCTTGCTGTACTGCTTGTGACACTTGCAGGACTGTTGTTGAGCACTGCCTGCCTCAGCGGCGCAGCCACTGGAGGCAATGCTGCCGTGATGGCCATGGTCCCCACTGCTCCAGCACCTTCTGCACCTCCCGTTTGGTTTCTTCTTCCCAATGATGTGCTTTCGTCGTCCGCTGGCGCAACAGTACTGCCTTTGTGCATCTGTGCGCAGAGCCCGCAGCAGATGACCACAGCTGCAACAAGAAGGGCTACGCCAGCGGCTAGGATAGCTACTATCGCCCAGGGGGAACTTGCTTCTGCTACGTTCCACAACAGCTTCCTGTCAGCGGAGAGCGGCGTTGTTTGCAGCCCTGCATCAGCACAGTCTGCTGTCATGCATGCTCTGAGCACTGACATTGTTGCTCAACATGAAACAGAGAGGCTGGATGCGATTGCTAGAGTATGGATAATGGTGATTATCTACTGCGCGTTCATGGTGTGCGCCATTAACCATTCGCCTCTTTTTCACAAAGCTGTTACACAGGTGGCTGACCTTCTGGTCAACGAGAACCCCAGATTTTGGCGGATGCAACAAGAAGATACAAACGTGCGCTGCGAAGCAACAAACTTCGAAGTATAAATGGTCGCAGGCAGAGCATATAAAGTTTGCAGACGGCGGTCAACACTGGAATGAGCAAACTTCGACCCTGCGGCACACTACGATGGCTGGTTTCATACATGCTCATACTTACAACTAATCGTTGCAAGAAGACATGTACTACAAATTTCAATGCAGAAAATGACTCGATTTTATTACAAAAGGTTGCAAGGAGACATGTACTGCAAGCACCAAGCAGCAGATGGCACTCACATGTTTTACTATATTGAAGCAGGTGCAAATTGCACTGATCGCACCTCGCCAGCAGCGAATAGTGCTTGCTAGGAGTGATGCACTAAAAGTCGTGCACGTGCAGCCCACCAACATCAGGTACTGAGCAAATCCTGTGTACAGCGCACCAAGTGCTGCAGCCAGGGACACAGCAGCCTCAACACAACCAGACCATGACAGGATATACGGACAGCACAAAACGTGCAGGACTATCAAAAAAACAGCCAAACAATAAACGTATCATCCCACGCACCACAAACCATGATGCATCTGCAGCACGCGCTGTCACAAACGACCTGATATCAGGTGGCCAGCTGCCCAGCTGCGCTGCAGCATAGCGCAATCCAAAGACCGATGCGTGCCGCAATGGCGTGCACAAAAATGCAGGTTGTTGTGGACAGCACGGGCAATAATCTCTTGCCCAACTGCTGACTTATAGAGCGCCTGCTGCACAGCACAGCACACACGCCAGCAGCCCATATGACGCTGGCGTGCCGCTGCCTGCCCCAGTAGGCCCTCATTCATACTATTGAGCACCGCCGCATGATACCCCGCTGTTACCCTAATCCCACAGAGTGTACATGGACGCTACAGCACGCTGCTTGCCTAACGCAGGGCATGGAACCAAGCCTCCATAGTGTATTTGTAGTTGACCTCCACAGACTGCTTCTGCGACCCTGCTGATGATCTTGTAATGCCGTCGCCACCACCACCAGCACCACCACCAGCTTCACTGGCTGCACAGCTTCATGGGCTGCTGCTGCTTGCACCTTGCCAGCGCACACAGCCAGGCGCACACCGATCCTCCGCAGCCCCCGCACAGTCCCACACGCAGGCTGTTGCCTTGTGCGTGTGCAACAGCCAGCTCCAACATGTGCAAGCGCACCACCCTGCTTGCACCTCATCCACACCACGCTTTGCCACCACCATGCAAGTGCCTTGCACAATGACAGCGACTGCAAAACAGTAAAAACGACCCCATCATACGCCCAACTACTCATCGTCTGCCTCGACCTTCTCCAGCACCCGCACTGCCCTGCTCAGCATGCGCTGGCTGCGCAAGCAGTAGCTCGCAGAGTGCAGCTCCGCGCGCTCCTGCAGCTGCTGCCACAGCGGCTGCTGGGGCAGCCACTGCAGCGTGCTCATCGCCCACATCGTCATCGCGACGTGGGCGGGCGTGCACGACGTGACGTGGCGCTGCAGCTGCGTGTCAAAGGCGGCCATCCAGTCCTCGTGGGGCGTGTAGTGCAGCGTGGCGAGCGCCCACAGCGTGTTGGCGAGTGCCTGCAGTGTTCGACAACAGACTGGAGCGTCAGTGCAACTAGTCACAAGCAATGCTGCAGGGCACAAGGCCGCATTGTGAATCGCTGACGGACTGCTCGCGAAGCAGCCCTCTGACTCGTCAGCGTGACATGCTTCGCTGCTTACGCATGTGATGCTGCGCTGCACTCATGACTGTCAACCCTGCCAGACGCCACACAACGTCAAGCTGAACTTGCCAGCAGATCGGACACCCTGCATGGTCACTCATGCTGCGCCCGAACCCCACCTGTGCCCCAAAGTTGCCCAGCTGCTCTGCTGCGGCTGCAGCAAAGCTGTCCAGCCACGCCTGTGGTGGGCGGTACTCCAGGCGCGCCAGGCTGACAGCCAGCGTGGACAGCTCCTGGGCAGAGAAGCCCTGCATGCGCGCCTGCAGCGGCAGCAGCAGCAGCAGCAGCGGGGTGGTGTCAGCGTGCTGAAGGGTGCAACACGCATGCACGGTGCGTTGACACTGCACATGCAGCAGCGTGGAGAACCTGCATTCAATCACATGCCTGCTGTCCACATCACGCTGGGCAGGGGTCCACACCGACAACGCCACCAGCAGCTCAGCCACCCCGCCTTGGGGGAGAGAAGGGGCGGGGGGTGCAAGAAAAATTCCCCACCTCGCCCTCAACCTCACCGCGCAACGCTACTGAACGCAGTTCCACCCACAGCGACCCCCTGCACGCGCCGCCATCGCACCTGCGTCGCCACCAGCAGCTTGACCACCCACGCCTTGGGGGGCGGTATCTCCATGTTGCCGACGCTCCACATCAGCATGGACAGGCCCTTAGGGGTGAGCTGGCGTGCGTGGCTGAAGCAGTGCTGCAGCGCCGCGCCCATCAGGCGCAGGTCGGGCTGGCCGCGCAGCCGTGCCAGCGCCCACAGGCTGACGGCCACCTCATTGGCCTCGAAGGACGGCAGGCGGGCCGCCATGTAGGCCTGGCACTGGTCGAGCAGCGCCTGCGAGCAGCGCGCACACACACGTTGGTGATGATGATGTGTGCTGCAGCGAGTTCTGGTAGCCTTGGATGCGCTCAAAGAAGGTGAGGCTGGCAGCTGTGTGATCCTGCCACGGGCTGCAGCAGCATCTGCAGGAACAGCAGCAGCACCCGTTGATATACCATGCTTGACGATCGAGCCCTGTCAACAACCTCTATCATGCCAATGCGCTGCTTTCTTGCTTTTTGCAGAAGGCATGTGACTACTTGTTGATGCAGCAGCAGCAGCACCTGCAGATCAGGATAGTTGGTCCAGGCATAGCTGGCAACTCGTGTCGAAGGAGGGCAGCGCACAGCACACCGCACACCACGCACGCACACAGCAGGGCCGCCTCCTACCTGCTCTGCCTTGCAGTTCAGCACCGCCAGCGCCCACAGCACGTTGCTGATCTCCTGGGGCTTGAACCCAGGCAGCGCCGCCAGCACATCCTCCTGGTACTTGGCCAGCCAGTCCCTGTCAGGCCTGTGGCTGAGCTTCGCCAGCGCCCAGCCTACGTTGGCGAGGTGCTGCGGCAGCAGCGTGCGCTGGGCTTGGCGCCGGCCGACCTCACGCAGGTGCTGCTGCAGCCACGCCGGGTCCGGTGAGATGCCGAGCGTGGCAAGCGCCCACAGCATGTTGGACAGGTCCTGCGGCCGGTCCAGGCAGCGGTACGCGTCATTACACAAGCCAATAATAATGATAAAAAAAATGGCACAGCGTGGATGGGATGAAGGGAGCTGAGCTGGCAGCAGGGGTATGTGCAGCGCCAGGAGACACATGCGCCACAGCACAGAAAGAAAGGTCGCAGCGCAGCGCAGCATTGTGCGCGGGCGTTCTGCCAGCCTCACCTGGCTGCTGGCGGCGGCCATCTGCCTGAACGACGCGACCTGGAAGCTGGCCAGCCACTGCCCGTTTGGCCGCACCCCACGTTTTGCCAGGCACCACAGCCACTGCGCCAGGTCCCGGCTGCTTGGGGAGCCGAAGCTGAAGCAGCGCTTGCTGGCTGCCAGCCAGGCCTCCATCCAGGGCCGCAGGGTCGACAGCGACGACGTTTGACCGTCAGTTTGACCAGCTGACATGCTGACCTGGCTCCACAGCAGGATGGACAGCTCAGCAGCAGCGGCCGACGGCAGCAGCGGCAGCGAAGCTGCCTGGAGCAGCTCTGCGAGCTGAGACAGCACATCGGCAGGCTCTCCCAAAGCTGATGCGCTGTCACCTGTTTCAAGACTGCTGCTGCCAGCTTCTGTCACACATTGCCTGGTTGGCGATGACGACCTGCTTCCGCTGCTGCTGCTGCTGCTGCTGGTGGTACGCAAAGGCGACGAGGATCTATTGCTGCTGCCGCTGCCGCCGCTGACCATTGCTGCTGCCACCTGCTGTAGCTGCTGCTGCACCTCCCTGCCACGCAGCAGCGACACAGTGTGCATCAGCCCCGACAGCTCATAGATGTTAAACGCCGGCGAGGATGCTGCTGCTGCTGCTGCTGCTGCTGTGCAACCTGCACTGTCCTGCTGCTGCTCCTGCTGCTGTCGGCTGAGCAGCAGCACTGCTCGCTGCAGTGCCAGCTCCAGCACTTCCTGCCCCTGCCTGCCCCTGTTTGTTATGCGCGCCATCGCCCAAAGCACATTGCTCAAGCCCTGGCTGCTCAACTCCTGCACCCCTTGCTGCAGCAGCAGCTCTGCAGCATCCACAACCCACTCCTGCGGCGGCTGCGCGTTGAGTCGTGCGACAGCCCACAGGCAGTTGACAAGCCCCTGGCTGTTCATCTCAGGCAGCAGCGCACGGCTGCAGCGCCAAAACGCAGCGAGCCAGGTCTTGCTGGGACACTGCTCCAGCACAGCCAGCGCCCAGATCGTGTTGCTCGCTGCCTGCGGCGTGAAGCCGGGGGACCGCATGTGCTGCGTAGCTGCCGAGAGCAGCGCAGCGGTGCATGAGGCGTGGGGCACCACCCCGAGTGCTGCCAACCCCCAAAGTGTGACCGACACACCCTGGGGCGTCATCTCCGTCACCGCATGGCGTTCCAGGTGCTGCAGCAGCTTGTTGAGCCAAGCTGCCGACGGGCGCTGCCCCAGCGTTGCAAGCGCCCACAGCACATTAGACACGCTTTGACCATCCCATGCGCGCAGGCTGCCGGCCTCTTGGCACTGGCAGCAATGCAGCAGCGCACCTGCCGCTGCCTGCAGCGAGTTGGCTGCTGCTGAGCCGTCAGCAGCAGACTTGCTGAAGGTCGCGGTCGCCCACAGCAGCATGGAGAGGTCCTTGGGGTGCATTGGGACTGGTGCCGCTGCTGCTGCCGACCCTGCTGCTGCTGACAGTGTGCTGCGGCTGCTGCTGCTGATGACAGAGGCAAAGGCAGACAGCCAAGCTGTCCTAGGCTGCACGTTGAGTGTCGCCAAAGACCACGCGAATGTGGCCAGGTCGCGCGCACTGACGCCCGCTGCCCCACCAACATGCTGCTGCTGGTCCTGCTGCTGGCTGCCACGCGAGTTCTGCTGCTGCTCCTGCTGTGCGTACAGCTGCTCCTGCAGCAAGCCTTGCGTCCATTCCATTGCGCCTGCTGCTATGCTCTGCACCTGCTGCTGAGGCAGGCAGTCCTGCAGCTCAACCAGCGAGTATGCCAGCTGCGCAGCATGCATCAACCCCCTGCTGGTGCTGCTGCTGTTGCTGGTGGCCAGCCGCTGACCCTGTCCACTTGCCTGCTCACTGCTGCTGGTCTGTGCATGCCCATACATCGCTGCTAGCCAGTCCCTGCTAGGGCGTGCTATGTGCTGCAGCTTCGACACTGCCCACAGCACATTGCAGGCCTGACGGCACTCTAGCGACTGCCGCAGACTGCCGATGCTTTCCAGCAGCTGCTGAAAAAAAGCGGCGGCCTGCGGGTCCACACCCTGCTGCAGGGGTGCTGCTGCTGCTGCTGAGCTGCTGCCAAAGCTGTGCTGCAGATGCACGAGCCGTGTCAGGCTGGCACAAAGATGGATAGCATTGAGCTCAGGGTTGTGCTCCTGCAGCAGTGACTGCACCTGTCGCCAGTGCTTGGTGTCCTTGATGGCTTTTGTGATACCAGCGCCTGCAGTGGTGCTCATGCTGTCTAGCAGCAGCGCCGCTGGCAGCAGCGCATCTGAGCTCCTGCTGCTGCTGCTGCTGCCGGGGAAGGCAGCGTTCCCAGCACCAGGGTGGGAACTTGACTCCAGGCTGAACTGCCATTCTAGCTGCTTCCAAAGGGGCGCTGCATCTTTGCGTCCTGCAAAAGCCCGTCGCACCGCGGCGGCTGCTGCCGCTGTTGCTGCTGCCTTCTCTGCAAGGGCCTGCTGTGGATCCTGCGAGTTGGTGCCTTGCAGGAACTGAGGCCGAGGCCTCAGACCCTGGCTCCTCAGCTCTGCCGCTGGCACTGCCGTTGGCTGCGGCTCCAGCTTGTGCCGCCTGAACTGCCTAGCAAGCCTCCTACGTGCCTGCCAATGCACAGCAGGATAGCATAAAAGGAGCGGCTGCATCATACAGGTGACTTCCCATGTGTGAAGGCAAGGTGCACGTTGCCACAGGACAAGTGCTGATGCACGCTGCAAGCAGTAAGTGGCTGCTCCGCTGCAGGGAATGCGTCCATCCATGAAGGGCTGCTAGGATCGACAACAGGCTGGTAGCTGTACGAACTAACCTCTGCAGTGTCATCAGCCCTGACATCAGAGGCAACAGCCTGAGGTTGAACACACCTGCGGCAACAACAGCAGCAGCAGCAACAGCACACACTCGGTCGGCACCTAGCACTACCATCGGCGTGCTAACAGGCACGGCAGCATCGAGCTGAACATACTGACACTACAAAGTTGGAGTATAAGAGAGCTTCGTAGGGTCCGTTGCTGTCTCAGCAACAAGCGAATGTCGGAGCCTCAAGCTGTGCGTGGAGGGTGCAGGGCCTCAATTGCAACTCACCGCAATCTGTCTCGTCCCAGGCGACCATAAGTTGTTCCCTGAAGACTAGGGGAACTGCCAGAGAAGCTCCAGCCTACCATCCTGCGTCAAGTGGTGCGCCTGCTCGTATATTTGCAGCGCAAGCTGACTGCCGGTAGCTGCGCTCAAAAGCTTACATATACTTGATTTTACAGCTTAACTGGAGGCAATGCAGAGGAAAGTCAGCGGTTCCGCCTTCTGTGAGTACAGGTGGCAGCGAGTGCACAGGGAGGTTCTCCTTATTTGACTGCACGTAGCTGCCACGGCACCTGCCGTGTAAGCAGCTGAAAAGGTGCAGCGTAAAGCATTGGCACCTCACTTCTGGGTGTTCACATGTCACGGTACGTTGTACCCTCAGGGCCTGAGCCACAGGAGGACATGGCAGATGCAGCGCGTGCTTGTGCTGGGTGCTAGTGACTGCTGTCTGCCGCATGAGAAGCAGCTCTCTTAGTGTGTAGATAGAACCTACACCAATGCGCTGCACTACCACAAGATGTGCGTGTTGTAAGTTGTCGGGCGCTGCTGTTGGGCGCAGACGTCCTGCCAGGAACGCAGGTCCCCAGGCTGGGGCAGATTTCAAGGCGGTAGCACAGGTGCATGTAACAGCGGTTTTGTACATTGCAGAAACAAGTCATGATCAGCCAGCTGGCGGCGTCATCTGACGGTGGTTGCAGGCATCACTCTTTGGACGTGCTGCTCGCACACACAAATATCACAAGCAAGCAATGCACCCAGGTAACTCGTGCGCCGTTTAGTCCCAGCAACGACCCTGTTTAGGCTGGTTGATCTTGATATCATCATTCAAAAGGCAGGGCTAGACTTATGCTCACACCAACTTGACATGACTGTCACGCCGTGACAACGGTTGTTGTACTACACAATTTTGTCCTTGCTGTGAAGCAGCAGCAGCACTCTAGCATGAAAAGGGACGCTAGCAAGTAGTGTCACCCTACCTCTGCATGCGAGGCTGCGCATGTAGGCAAAGCTGGCTCCACCCACTGTACTGTGCGGCTGGTTGTACTGACAGACACGTAGCAAGCATCCAAGTCCAGAGTAGTTGCTTCGGGGGCACCAACCCTTCCGTGTCCAGTAAGCAAAGGCAAGAGGGCTGCCCTATCTTCAACCTTCGTGCTCAATTACCTGAAGCAATCGTAGGAAAGGCAGCGGCAGGGGGCTCGTTACTGGGCTGGTGCCCCTTGCTGTGCATTCATGCTAGCTGACACTGCTGCTACTTAGTTACGAAAAGTTGCTTGACTTTCTCCTCAGGCAAAAGGTTCCAGCAGAACTATCACGCTGGTCACAACAAGTACTGCCTTGTGTGCGTATCGTAGGCTGCCTGAAGCCTGTTGTGCGCATGACATGTGTGGTGGCTGTTTTGTCATCCAAAGAGCTGCTGCAATGGCCAATCAGTTGTGTTGTAGTTTGCTGTCAATGTGGCATCCATTTTACTGTCTGGCATGCGGTGTATCTGTCTGTCTGTCTGTCTGTCTGTCTGTCTGTCTGTCTGTCTGTCTGTCTGTCTGTCTGTCTGTCTGTCTGTCTGTCTGTCTGTCTGTCTGTCTGTCTGTCTGTCCTGTCGCAGCAACAGGGCCTGGCAGCAAGCACCAAAATTTCAAAGCAAGACCGCCACCAGCAGTCAAGCTAGTCACCACAAAACTGCTGGGCATGGTGCCAGCACAGCCTGGTGCCTCTGTTGTGATTCCAAAGCTACCTGCCGGGTCAGCAGCCAGGGTTGACAGAGATCAATGTTCCCAGAGCCTGCACACAGCAAATTGGCCTCTGCAAGCACCACTTGCACCATCACAACATGCCAACAAAGCCATGCAATGTTGCTAGTGGGCAGATCCATCTGTTTGAAGTTGCTGCAGGCTGCCAGTAACCTAAGTAGCATTTGAATTCATGCAGGGCAAGTCAGCAATCACTGACACAATCAGAGCCCACGTCACCGTCATGTGATTCTGTGAACACCCATCACTTGCGAGCTACTATGAAATCAGTACATAAGTACTGGCCACGCACATGCATGCAGTAGCAATGCGGCGTACATGCATTGCAGTAGCAAAGCAGCACTGAATCATGACCGTCTGCCATACTGCAGTTGCCTTGGCCCAAGCCCTAACACAGTGGTGAGGCGCAGTTGATGCAGCACTGCATGAATGGGGTGCAAAAATAGAAAAACTGGTGGCACTTAGAAGCAGCCGACTAGGATGAGACTCCGTGTGTGGACAAGGAAATCAATACAATACAATACAATACATCTTCAGGATTGAAACCTGACCTCAGGCACTAGCCCAGCGAGCCGCTACTCCGCTCATGAGGTGATCGTAGTTGTACCCAGTCTTTCCTTCGTTGTTTGGGCGATCGAAACCACCCGCGCAAGTCCGTCAATTCCAGTTGCTTTTTATGCCCAGCCACGGGCGGTTGGACCAGGATTATCAATGGCATGACAAACCACGCCAAAGCACTTGGCTGCTGCAGCGAAGCATGCATCATGAGTATTGAAGGCAAGCAGGGAGGCAGCAGCTACACCAGGTCGCCCGCCGCTGCTGTTGCCACTGCCGGTGCTGCCGCCGCTACCGCCGCCGCCGCTGCTGCAAAGACAATCTGGCTCAACAGTCCCTTGCTGCCAGAGTCTGCAGCACCAACAGACCGCACGCTGGCAGGAGCAAACTGCAGGTACTCATGCCTGTTCAGTTTCACAGCAGAAGGCCGCGCACTGTCGTCATAGGTCAAGCACTGTGCAACAAACGCCATCTCTGATGGCAGCAGCTCCCCCTCATACTCGCGCAGTGCGGCAACTGCATCCCAGCTGGCAGCAGCACCGTCTGGCTCCACATCTGGCAGCAGCTGCACCTGCCTGCCCAGGCACAGCGCCAGCAGCAGGCACCCAACCCCCCACACGTCACATGCCGGCCCAACACGCCTGCCATACTTGGAACCCAGCATCAGCAAACACGCGCTTCCTATGCGCTGTGTTACTTTGGGCGTTTCATGTTGTGGATGCCATGGTGTACTCACATGCTAGCAGCGGCTGTGGTCGGGCCTTGTACGCTTCATTGCAGCGTCTGATCAGCAACCTGTATGGTGGTGCTGGCTCTGGCCTGGGTGCGCTGCTGCAAGCACCCAGTGGGCGGTGTGCTGATGCGGACCTGGGTGGACAGGTGCTGTTCTTCGTCTGCTCCCTGGTGGTGCTGGAGCTGCTGGTGAGGCGGGGTCGGCAGGGACAGGCTCAGATTGGTTGCAGCATAGAAGTTGGGCAGCACGCGCAGCAGCTACAGCCACATGTGACCGGCTGATGGCCATATACTTGAATCAGCACTGAGGGTTCAAGTGTCCGTGGGGGGGTGTAATAATGCTGACTGTGGGGCTTGCAGAGGGCGTGGTGGGCTTGCTGTAGGCAGCAGGTGGTGTGAAGTCGTCAGTCAAAGGCTTGGTCTGAGCAGAACACAGCTGTAGGAAGCAACCGTGGCTACAGCAAAGCATCGTCACCGATGCATGAGGTGCTGTGAGGTACCTTGGCTGGGTGCAAGTCGCAGGTAGCGTGGGTTGTCAGCACTAGCATCCCGCCCTGACATGTTGACCTGTGACTTTGGTCTACAATTGGTCCAACATTGTGGCGCTGTGTGCAGCCAGCAGTGCCATGTTGTTTGCCACCTAAGCATCGATGTTGCAACTTGATGGGCCTGCCTATAAGGCAAAGGCAATTGATTGTGCTGTTTAGGTGCAACTGCACTGAAGGATGCGCGTGCCAGCGCTAATCTGCTTGCACTTGTTTAATTGGTTTAATGACTGTTGTGCTCTACCGGCTATACTGCAGTTGCAACAGGTTGCAACGATAACAGTCAGTGCTGGCTTCCACAGCCCTTGCGAGCGCACATATGTTGGGGTGCTGGGCTGCCTGTTCCGGCTCGGTGCCATGTGACCTGGTTGAATTGCCATTATCAACCCTGTTCCTGTTCGCAATGCTTATGTGTGCTTTGAGCTGAGTGCTGATTCCATTTTGGTGTGGGCCAAACAATGGAACATGGCTGCAACTGTGGCTGCCCTGCTGCAGCCACATGCAGGCTCGCTGAACACAGTACTAGCGCTGAACACAGTGCTGAGCTGATCGTGGCTGGTAAGCCTGTGTGACCCTTGATCAGTGCCGATGCTGTGTGCTGCTGTTCAGCAGTCTGCAAGGCTGTGGTTGAACTTCTGCCAATGACAGTGTCAGCATAGCCTGCTGTATTGTCAACACTCCTTTTGACATTATCGCCATTTAGTACAAGCATGTCTCCATGTCACCATTAGCCACTTGTACTCAATGGCTATGTTGCGTCACGCGCTGCAGCTGTGCATCCAAACTACATGTATTGCTTTACCATTTTGTTTGATTCTTGCAAGTGCACTGGCCCTACTGCTGCTGTGATTTGCAGGAATGCATCACCCTGGCGTGCTAGAACTATTGGCAATGTTGGTTCTATTGCGCTGAACTGTCTTGCATTGGTGCTCAAGACTTCCGCCACCTCCTTCCTACTCTGTGTAATGCACAATATTAAATGGCTTGCAAGCCGGGGCAGATTCTGAACATCACTGCTGTGTGTCACACAGTGCGGCAGCAGCAGCAGTAACATTGGTATGCTGCTGTTATTCAAGGAGCGACTCAGCATTGCTCGCATGCTAATGTTAACGTTAAATTACCTGAGAAATTTCCAAACTTTCTGGTATGTGTGCTGCTGTCTCGTTGTAACAGCTGCGGCGCTTTGTCGCGCTGCAGGCGAGTGCTTCATCACAACAGCCATGCACAAGGGGATACCTTGGCTGCGGAATCCATGTAAATGCTTTGTAAATATTGGGTAAAGGCCCTTTGCAAGTGGTTTCAAGTATCGTGGCTGGCCAACTGCATGAGCAAGGCAGTAACCACCTGCACGACACACCTGCGGCGCAGCCTCGCAGGGTAATGCCCTTGTCATATTATTCCAAAGTGTTGCGTGCGTGACATCAAACAAACGTTATCAGAGCAAGCATACAGCCATCCATGCTTGTATGGCCTGCCGTTCCTTACGTAGCAGAAACGGGCGGCAAGCTTTTTCAACGAAATACAACCTACGATCCACAATATTTGTGGATTAGTTATTAAACAGTATTCATAAGCCATTCTGTGCGGTGGCCGTGCTTTTGGTCGGTGCATGAATTCGCAGCACATCGCAGCAAGCCGACCAAGTGCAAAACCACTCATTGTGTTCCGCATCCATATTAGCCTTCTATTAAATGTTTGAAAACCCCTTTCAGGCTGTTTCCAAGCATCGTGGCTGGCTAACTTCAGGAGCAAGTCAGTAACCACCTGCACGGCACACCTGCGGTGCAGTCTCGAAAGTTGATGCCTTTGCCATTACTCGCACAGATGTTGTACTTGCAACATTACAGTAAAGACACCAATAATCCATGCAGCCATGCATGCTTTGAAGGCCTGCGGTTTCTACCGTAAGTTACGGTCCGCAACGGAAACGGCGGCAAGATTTTGCAGCGAAGAACAACCTGCGCTCCTCACATATTGTTGTTTGCAATCATGTTGTGCCATGCCGTGCGGTAGCTGCCATGACTGTGGTCGAGGGGCATGAATTTCGCAGCATCTCGCACAGCAAGCCGACCAATTGCAAGTGGCACAGGTGTAATAGAACGAGTTTTAACCGGTGTGTTGCGTAGAGAGAATGAGCCTGTCATTGGCTCGAAAACGGGCGATGTTCCCGTCGTGTAACATCCAAACTGTGAGATACAATCTGTACTCCGTCGCTGCTGGGGTACGCCAATGGAACAGGCAGCAATCCACGCCCAGCAGCAGCAACACGCAGTGCCCAGCCACGCCAGCAGCCATCACCAGTGCATGCAAGCGATGCACAGTCAGGACGTACATGGCTGATCAGCAGCCGCCACACCAACATGCAGCAGCAGCGGTTCCCACCATGGAAGGAGGGTGTAGCTGCTGCCATGAGGCAGCCCATCAGCTCAAGGTTCAGGGGTTGAGTTTGTTTCACAGATTGTACAGATTTGCAGGAAGACACACTTGACAAAAACAATGCAGCAAATGCGGCACTCACATTGCTAGGATGGGGCCCCCGCCACCATGCTGAACTGTCTTGCATCATTGATCTCTGCTTCTCCTTGCTAAATTCTAGTATTACCTGCATTCACAACGTGTACAGTACAGCGTCGCCGTCTTAAGAAGGAGACATGATGTGCAGGTGCCACCAGTGGTGGTTCAGCGCCACTGCAGTGGCAGCTGCCATTAGTGTAAAAGAACGGATTCAACAGCTCCTGGGCTCCAGTGTACTGCCGATGTCAAGTCCGCGACGGTGCTCAGTAAGCCTTACGTGCTCACGTCCGCGACAGTGCTCAGTAAGCTTGAAGCCTCGGGTTTTGCAGCGCAGGTGCACTGTCGCAAGTGCGCAAGTGATCTGAGGCATTGGAGGCGTGTCGCCATGCTAACGCAGAGTGCTTGTTGCCTTGCAAATTTGTGATCTGCAGCGACGGATGGGTACCATAGCGTCTGCACACAGCCGACACACAGGACGGTCAAATGCCACTGAATGCAGCTGCGGGCGGCCATGGTGGGTGCAGGACTCCAGCAGATGATCTGCACTGCTGGTAAGCATGCAGCATCAAGTGAGAGCACCCCGTTGCACTTCAAAACAGCAGCTGCGCAGCAACCATCCATGCAAGGCATCAGGTTCACAGAGGGACCAACAGTTACAAAGGCGGAGTGCTGCCGCACTCATCACCATCGGCAACGCTGCCGCCGTCGCCAGCTGCTGCCGAAAACACTGCAGCTGCTGACGTCAGCTGCCAAGGCCCAGCAACACGCTGGCATCACTGCCCGTGCAGCTACACTGCGGGTCCTCTGCTGAGGCAGCAGAGTCAGCAAGTGCTTACTGAGCACCGCCGCGGCCGAAGCCACCGCCAAACTGGGGCTGGTATGCGCCAGGCGCGGTGGCCTGCAGTGCGACAAAAAGAAGGCAACAAAAGCAGCCCGCAGGAGACGCACGTCAGTAAAGTCACCAGCACCACGACAGTGCCTCGGCCATGCATACAACAGCCCCTGACACACAGTGCATCACCTTCTTTCAGCAAACATCGTGCACCAACTGCTGACAGTGCTGCGCGACATGCTTGCTGGATGCTGCGACGCAGTGCCTGCTGAGCTGAGAGAACAGCAATGAGGTGTGCATTGCCACCAGTCATACTACCATGAATACTCCAAGGTATACTCCAGCCTGCTGACGCTTCAACAGTGTGCCGGCTCACCTTGTCGCCGCCACGGCCGAAGCCTCCACCCTCACGGGGGCCGCTCCTGTAGCCCTCCCTGCAGCAGCAAGAAGGGAACGAAGCAACACGCAGGCGATGCAACCAGCAGTCTGTCAGTACACGCAAGAGCCTGCGCCATCAGCAAGGCAACGCATGCAGACTCAGGAATGCAAGTGCAGCAGCGCCATCACCCACACAAGATGCACGCAGGCGCGACACGAACATCCAGCAGATGCACACCCATGGCCTGCCTGCCTCGACACATGTCGCAGAGGCCCCAGTCACCACCCTGGTCCTGCGCCCAAGCCCTACCAAACCCTACTCGGCCGCAGTGGCCCCAGGTGGCTTTGGGCAGCATGTACCTGAAGCCGCCCTCCCTTGGTGGGCCGCGGGGAGGCCTGTCACCGCCCATGGGTGGCCGGCGGCCCTCGCCAGCCGGGCGCGCGCTCTTCTTCAGGGTGGCTGGCACCACGTCAGCGGGCAGGTTGAGGTACTCGCGCAGGTACTCAATGCCCTTGTCGGTCAGGAACCTGGGACACGGCACCATCCGCGGCGGCGGCGGCACAGCGGCAGCAGCACAACAACCTCCGTGTGATCGTCGCAGTCTACTCAGGTACCTGGTGTAGCTACGTTAGTAGCCGCTCTCCTTGTTGCTGGCGAAGTATCTGCGCAGAGGGTGAAGATGCTTTTGTTGTTCAGCCGCATTCAGCAGTGGCTGTTCACTTGATGTATCAAGATGCCAAGGTGTCACAGGTGCTGACACTGCATATTCAACAGGAAGAAAAGCTCATCCTGAAGATGTGGCAGCTTGCGGCCACTGCATTGCTGCAGCTACTGGTGATCATCAGCCCAGCGCAGGCAGCATAGCATGCCAACACTGCTCCACTCAAACTGCTTTTATGAGTGAAAGTGTCCAACAACAGCACCATCGCGTGCAGCTTGAACCGGCATGTAAATACATGTGGATCTTGGCTGCCATGGTGCTGGCCCAGCACCTTTGCGCTGCCCTGCTCCTGTGCCTGCTGCAACTGCAAAGCCACAGTGCGCCTTACAACCGCTGCTACTGCAGCTTGCCATACCAGGCTTCCACTGTTGTGCTGTTGCATCTGTTGCTGCTCCACCTGCCCTCGCCCAAATGCATGCTGCAGGGGCTCGAGTGCCGCTGCGGCTGCTCACCAGTAGTAGTGCCTCCAGGCAAAGCGCTCAGTGACGAGCTCCTTGCTCTTGAAGCTCTGCATGAGCTTGATCACATGCAGGTTGGGCACCTCCACCTCAGGGTGCTGCTCCAGGTTGAAGTCCTTCTCAGCCTGCAGCACACCCTCTGCACCCAGCAAACAGCACAAGGAAAGACATATATACTGTGTTGCTCCCTGAGTCATGTAAGACGTGGAAAAAGTCATGTATGAGGCGAAGAAGCCGACAAGGGCTGGCATGCGCAGCTGAACGAAGCGCTGCTGCTGCTGCTGCTGCTGTGTTGCTGCTGCTGTGTTGATGCTGCTGCACTCACCCTTGAAGAGGTACTTGTAGACCTCCCTACGGTTCTTCTTTGGGATGAGCATCTTGTCGGATGCGGGTAGGAGTTCTGAAAACGCGTCGGCTCGAGGCCAACTCGACTCCCCTTGTGTCTGCGAGCAGCCATGGTGGGCTCAGCAGCTGAGGTGAGGATCGGCTGGCCTGCTGGCCGTCCAGGGCTACAACCAGCCAAGCTAGAGCGTACCTGAGGACAGACGTTAGCTGCAAAAAGAGGTCGATGCAGTGCAGGTTGCAGATGAAATGAATGAACTGGTGGGCTGGGACCCTGGTTTTAGCGGGTTAGCACTTTCAGAGTTTAAGAACCGTCTATTCGTATGAAAGTTGACCAGACAAAAACATGAGTAGGTTGCAGAGTGGGCTGATGCTGCCATGCGGTGACACTGAACGTGCAAGTTCAGGCCTTGCTGCGAGCTGGCCATGGGTGCAATGGTGGACCAACAAGGCAAAGCCGTGATTATTAAAAACACTATGGCAGCTTATGGGTACGTCTTGCGGCGTCGCAGCGCACATCAATGCCGTGGGGGTGTGCTACTGCCGCTGATGTCAACCACTTTTCTGTCCCCAGGTACATGGCAGTATGGATCTTCCTCAGTGCCTTCGTTATCATGTGAGCAACCTTATAGCACTACTGCAGCTCAAGAGCGGTTATTCTGCCATGATTTCATTGCAGGCCTGAACTGGCGCCAGCTCAGCATCGCCATGGCGCACACTAGTTGTGCTGCTGCTTGCATCAGTATTATGTTGCTAAAATTGCCAATAAGCATTGTCAGCCCAGATCGCAGTCAAGAACAGCAACGGCTGCTAAACTGCTCGCTATAACCACCAGTGTTGCAGCTGATCAGCTGTCATGACAGCTGTGGCTTCAGCAGTTGCTTGCTGGTCAGTTGATTGTAGCTGTCAGCACATACGACTGACGGGAAAACAGTCGTTAACATGTTTTTTTTGTTTGCTTCATTGCTAAGCTGGGCGTGCCCCATATGCATGCTGCTCTCATGACTTACGTAGGTTAAACAAGTACATCCTGGATCCAAAGCTGGGTGGCTTCCCGTTTCCACTGACGTTGACAGCAATCCACATGCTGTTTTGTGCTGTGGTTGCCTGGCTGCTGGTCAAAGTAAAGCTGATAGATGCTCCAGCAATGCCCAGTGACGTGTACATCAGGTGGGCATGCACTTGTTGCGTGTCATATTGCAGGCTCGCCTGCTGTCCGCGACAGCGCTGCCTAGCAGAGCATTTCGGGGCTCATTGAACTTGCTGGTCGTGTACTGCATTGAAATAAAGGTTGATCTAGACTGCTTGAAAATTAAACTATTATATCAACACAAGTAAACCACCAAACCAGGGCTGCAATTCCCCAAACAACCTGCAAGCATCAGCGCCTTGTCAATGATGCTTTGCTCCCGTCATAAATATGACGCTCCACAAGTGTAAACAAGGCAGCAGCCAGCAGCAAACGTATGACGGTTACCTTGATCATAATGGGATGGCTTATAAACATGTACATCTGTAATGTATACTGTGTATACATATTACTTGATTTTGGAATAACAACTTGATCTTGAGGTTTTCTGTGAAACATGCAGAAATATATCAGGCAGTTGTTCTGACATTCAGCAGCACGTACCTGTACGTATGCAGCAGCTGGCAGAGCTGCCAGTGCTAGAGGAGGACCTGCCTTGCTGCTCACTGGTACTGCATATGTTGCTGATGCCAAGTACCTTACAGTCAGAATCCCTGCTGCATGTGCAGGTGTGTGCTGCCCATTGGTGCCCTGTTTGCAGTGGTGCTGGGGACTGGCAATGCTGCCTACCTGTACCTGAGCGTCTCCTTCGTGCAAATGATGAAGGTGGGCAACTCAGCAATGTTGTGAGGTCTGCCGGTGCTGGTAGCAGCTGGCATGCAGAGGATGTGCCGGCATGTGCGAGCGGTGGCCTCCACGTGGTAGTTGGTCTGCTGTCACCCGCTGTAGAGCACTTCTCTACTGTGCTTGCACGCTTGCATGGCCATCGCCTGCACTCGTGTTAATCTGCTAGTCATGCTGCTCCTACCACTGCTGCTGCTGCTGCTGCTGCTGCTGCAGGCTGTTATGCCACTTCTGGTGTACACAGTCGGTACAGCATTTGGCACAGAGACATGGTGTGTGCGCACAGGCATCAACTTGGCTGTGGTAGTAATGGGAGTGGCAATTGCCAGCTACGGTGAGCCACTGCTGGCGGCACCAAGCACTGCCTAGTTTCTCGCAGCTGCCAATGCAGCAGGGAGACTGTTGAGGCTTGCAGGGGCAGTATGCACATGCATGCCTGCAGGAAAGCTGTTGTGACAGCTGTGATGCTTGCAGGTAATGTACAAGTGCTTGCAGGATCAACTGGCGAGCCTTCCTTGAGCCAAAACTCTACCAGCAGCCATGTGCAACTTTGTCTCCGCGTCCGCCTTGCATGCTGCTGCAGCTAAGGGCAACTTTTTCATCTAGCTACAGGCCAGCATACACTCCTGGTTGCTGCTCCTGCTGCTGCTGCTGCTGCTGCTGCTGTTGTCTGCTGCCGGCTGGCAGGCGAGGTGGTGTTTGTGCTGGTGGGAGCAGCCTTCCAGGCAGTCAGCATGCTGTCAGAAGCAACCCGCCTGACGTTGGTTCAGGTGCGAGTTGCAGCAGCAGGGCCTGCAGGGTGTCAACATGACGCAGAGCCACAGCGGGTGACCAACTTGTTCTCAGTTGAGCTCTTGCAGATGCATGTGGATTGCTTTGCGTAATTGCCTCTTGCACCCATCACATGGCAGCCTGCTGCAGGTGTCCTGAGCAGGCAGTGGCAAGCTGCAGTTGGCTGCTGCTGCTGCTGCTGCTGCTGCTGCTGCTTGCTTGCTTGCATGTCCTGCAGGTGCAGTAAGCTGCAGTTGGCTGCTGCTGCTTGCTTGCTTGCATGTTCTGCAGGTGCTACTGCAGGGGCGTGGAATCAAACTCAACCCCATCACAACCCTATACCACGTGGCCCCGGTGTGTCTCATGTTCTTGGTGCTGCCTTTCGCATGGCTTGAAGCAGAGCGGTTGACGAGCCAGGAATGGAAAGTCGGGCCAGGCCTGCTACTGCTAAGTGCGGCTGCTGCCTTTGCACTCAACTGCTCAATATTCCTGCTGATTGGTAAAACAAGCGCGCTAACATTGAACATGGCTGGAGTAGCCAAAGACGTCATGCTGATCTACCTGTCAATGACGTTATATGGGTGAGTTTCGTCCTGTGATTGTTGCCTGTATGCATCAACCTGTTGTGTACACCGCGGCTGCCAGCGTGTCCAAGATTCCTGCTGTGTCTGCCCACTTTGATTTACACTGCATCTTCATGTTGAAGATGCTCCTGCACCAACAGCTCTGCAGTCTGTGCCTCTGAACAACTGCACCAAACGCTGCTGCCAGAATAACATACCTTGGGCAGGTGGTGGATGCGCTGATACTGCACAGCAGCTGCAAATTTGCAGCTGCTGTGCAGTACACAAGCCTCTTCCAAATGTCATCAGAAGCTCAATGTTTGTTGTGGACTGGGTTGTTTAGGCTCTGCCAATAGGAGCTGCTGGTGCAGCAGCTTCTGACCAAACACAAGACGTGATGAACCTGCCTGCTGCTGCTGGCTGTGCTGCTTGTCATGTCGCCTAAGGAACCTTTTTTGCATCTACCGCCTGCTGCTGCTGTTGCTGCTGCTGTTGCAGGTCTATTGTCACCGAGCTTCAGGTTCTAGGCTACGCTATGGCCCTCTGTGGCGCATATTATTACAACCTTAAAAAGATGCAGGCAGCGATGGCAGCAGCAGAGGCAGCAGCAGTTAAAGCAGCGGCAAGCTCCGACGGAGGAGCACAGCAGACTGCAGCAAAGCTGCCAGGAGCAGCTAGCGGCAACAGCAGCAGCAGCTTGCAGCAGCAGCAGCAGCAACCTCTGCTGAGAGGGGACCCGGAGTGGCAACAGCTGCTACCGCAGGTTCGAGATAAAGCTTTGCAACGGCAGGTTTAGTTGTGTGGCATCGGACGGTGAGGGAGCAGACCTAACTTCAATTGATGACATTCATCGCCACCTGCTCTTTTGGTGTGACCTTGCATTGCACTTCACATCCCTGCTTGTATACTTCAGGTGACTCACCTATTTTTATTCACTTTCTTAAGCTGAAGTCTTGGTTGTGGTCTGGCTGTACAATATTTGCGAACCTGCACATGTAGCAGCTGATACAAAGCAGTATGTGTTGCTGTGAAGAAGAATAAGCACTCTGACTTGAAAAGGCAAGCAAGAAAGCAGAGTCATCCGACCCCTGCGTGCGAGGCTGTGCGCCGGCCTCGCCACAACTCATCAGCAGGCTGTTTAGTGCAGCAGCTTTGCAAGAGTTGCAATTCCAGTGGTGATGCAAGCCACACAGCTGCCTTGCACTGCAAGACAAGTTTGCCCTCGTTGTGCAACACTTGTGCAAGTCAGAGAAGGTCTGTCACTGTGGAGGATTTTGTCAGAACTCAGACTGATTGCGTGATCCATCGCGTTACAGCAGCACAAAGTTTGATACAAAGCTTCCTTGCACTGTAGGTTAGCTGAGATGCTGCCAGCTGGCCATGGCACTCCACAGCAGGGCCGGATGTGTGGTTGCGTGAGTCCGCTAGTAGCTGTCTGAGGTGTACTTTACTGCATCACTAGCCATGACTGATATGGTCAACTTGACCCGTACTTACGCAAAGTAGCCGCACAACCAGGGTAATTGCGCGGCCAGCTCAGGACTGTTGTGCGGTCAGCTCAATATGTCATCAGGCATACCACATCACGATGCCGATTGAATCTGTATTGCCGGTTGTAGTCTGCTGTCAGCAGCTGCACCTCTTTCCCTTTTGGTGTGGGAAGGGCAGGTTAGTGTGCAGCCTTCTCAAGCCAGGATGAACAATCACGACCAACAGGGCACAGCTGGAGATGCTCACAGTGTGTCCTCTGCTGTGTCAGCAGTGCCGCCGCTCGGCGGTAAGGAACCTTCTCAGCTTGTTGGAAGGTGGCAGAACAGCTAGACACAGATCTCAACCTAGACAACGGTTATATGACGGTCTGCTGTGCTGGGATCCTCCTGTAACAGCCTGAACACGCTGCACCCTGTTGCTTCCAGGGGTTGGCTGGACCCTACGGTCGGTCTGCCTTGGGACATCTGGACCAGGGGCTGTGGTTGGTGAGTTTGTAATGTGCAACATGCCACCGTCGCCGACGCATACAGTCATGGCATTTGGGTTACAGATCACATTTCACGTTTTGGCCAGTTACACGGGTTGTCCATTTGGGGAGCCAATGACAGGCACATTGGGCAAAGAGCAAATCAAAGCAAGCCAAAAAAGAAAAATGACAAACAGGCCACGAGCGAAAATCTTGATTGCTTTCAACAGTTCCGAATGCTGCTGGGCGTGGGTTGCTGCCTGTTTACTTGGCGCAGCTCAGCAGCAACGAACACAGACTGTGGTTTGATATGGGACACAACGAGTGGCATTTATCACTTGGTCGGCTTGCTGTGCGAGATGCTACAACAACTATATATGCACCGACCAGAAGCCCGGCATCCGCACGAAAAGGAACAGCATCACTGTTTATAATTCAAATGACATTACTTGTAAAGCGCAGCTTGTTTCCTGCTGAAAAAACGTGCCGCCCGTTTCTGTTCTGCACCAGTGACTTGCACCGCCGTCTCGAGGATAAGGCACTGTCAGCTTGACACGTGCTGCATGTCTACAATTACTTTTTATGCATTAAAAAGTACATTTGGGGGGTTTGAGACGATGTTTGTGACATCTGGGGTTGCTCGAGCCTTGGGCCCTAATGCGCCCATGCTGCTGAGTCCTGTGGCAGCTGTGCCCCACCCCTACAGGAGCACCACAGACGGAACAGCTTGCCCAGCATCTCTCATATACGTCGAGATATGCCACTGGTGCACCGTTTGATCAGCTGTGGGCTGCTGATTTAGGCTTAGGGCTCACCAGCTGCTGCAGGACTGTGCCACACCACAGTGACAAATACCTCCGCGGTCCAAGCAAATCTCGCTTGCCTTGTACAGTTGATAATGTACCGCAACAGTTATCACTTTGGGAGATATCGAGCAGCAACGCTTCCTCAGAGCTGCTGTTGCTTTTAAACATGTTCGAAAGCCACAGCTGACACACTGCTTCTGACTGCATCATATGACTACTATAACCGGTAGATGCTTGATATAGATGATATGCATGCTGTGTTTGTCACTCTGGTGTGGGCACAAGGGTGGTAGGGGTGGGGCACAGCTGCCACAGGACTTGGCAGCATGGGCGCACAAGGGCCCAAGGCTCGAGCAACCCCCGATGTCACAAACGTCGTCTCAAACCCCCCAAATGTACTTTTCAATGTTTAAAAAGTAATCGTAGACATGCAGCACGCGTCAAGCTGACAGTGCCTTATCCTCGAGACGGCGGTGCAAGTCACTGCTTTCTGTTACGATAGAAACCGCATGCCATACAAGCCTGCATGGCTGCATGCTCTATCAATGAACGTCTTTAATATCAGTCTTTAATCACATATAATACATATGTGCGACTATTGGCAAGGGTGTCAACCTCCGAGCCTGCGCCGCGGTTGCGCCGTGCAGGTGGTTACTGTCCAGCTCCTGCAGTTAGCCAGCCACGATGCTTGAAACCGCTTGCAAAGGTGTTTCCACCCATTAGTAGCAGGCGCTAACAAGGATTCCGCAGCCAGGCATCTTCGTGAGCATGGCTGTTGTAATGAAGCACTCGCCTGCAGCACGACATAGTGCCGCTTCTATTAGAAATTCTTGCACATCAACGAGGAACTTATCCTATTACCATGAGACAGCAACACACATACAGCACAACCTAGGTAGCCTCAAGTCTACTTTAGCACTGCGAGTGATGCTGAGTGGCTCCTTGAACAGCAGCAACATTGGTGTGCTGGTGCTGGTGCTGCAGACAGCACTGCCGTGTCCTCTCACAGCACTGATCATGATGGTCAGGATATGCCACGGCTTGTTCCAACCCCCGCCTTGTCCCTCTTTTTCCTTGAGCTTCTTCGCTCCTGACAATCTCTTCGTTTTATCGCTATTGTGTAAATATATATATATATATATATATATATATATATATATACACACACAAGAACAATACACTTTGCCGTACTTTGCTGCTTGCAACCCTATTGTTTCCTTCTGCACAATTGGTAACTGCAGCCTGGCCTAAATCCCGACAGCAATAAACAAGGCTTGCAGTACAGCTGAATACAGTACTGAGTTTTTTTGTTATCCACTCTGTGCTGCTCCTCACTTGGCAGTCCGTGCTAGTGGCTGAAGACAGCAGTGCAATGGACTGCCGCTGGCAGAAGCGTGACGCAGCATATGCATTACGCCGCAGTACAATCGTTCCATTTGCTGAAACCATCCACCAACACATGTCTACTTACTGTATGCTTGCATGCTCGTGCATCGCTTTCTGGACACACCTTGCCAGAAGTAGAGAGCATGCACGGCACATTTCAAAACACATCACTTTCCTTCTGGGCCCACCACAGGCTTCACGCCACGTCCACCCACCCCACAGCCCCAAGATACAACACGCGTGTCGTACGACACCCCCGTTACATACCACCAACCCCGCCATGGAACCCTATGCCCTTCTGCATCAGAGAGTGCTGCTGCTTGTTACACCAGTCCATACATGCCTTCCTTGACACAAATCCACTGCTAGAAGAAGAGAGCATGCACGACATGTTTCAACCACATCATTCAGCACCGAACGCTGCAAAAGTACCATGCAAATGTTGTGCTGGCCAGCACAGCATGTTGGCACGAGCCAACATAGACTTCACACAGCAGCGAAGTACTCTGAGCCCGGTGGGGCGCGGGGCCGATGGCGCTGATGCTATGGCTTGAATGGGTAATATGATGATGATGATGAGCAGCGAAGTACTCTGAGCTGCACCAAGCAGCGAAGTACTCTGAGCTGCAACCCCAAAAGACAATAACAGCCAACAATGCACGCAAATTGCGCTGATAACCGTGCCACCATGTGAGCTACGCACAACACCGATGTACTGCGGCCTGGTGGATGGGGTGCAGCAGCAGCCATTGACCCCAGACTCCAAACCCGGCCAACATGTGAGCAGTGCTACACCTCTGTATCTGCTGGCAGCACCGCGGCAGCTGCCAACCATCCATTGCCCACACAAGATAGGGAAGGAAAGAAAAGAAGACAACAGTTGAAGAGTCTTAGGCCTGCGACACTGACGCGAGTCATTGGTTCATAAATGCAGCCGCCTCCATGTGCATCACCTGTCTGTGGGAGGACACGGCACTATCACCTGTCTGTGAACGCCACACCATCAGTCTGCACACCCCACGCCAGCACCTGCTGTTGGCAGGCAGCTGTGCAACAGCAAGCAGCCCAACACCTCCCAAACTTCTTAGCAGCTGCCTGTTTCCTATCTGTGCCACACGTCTGTGCCAGACAATCAGTGATACAACATTGTGTACACTATCCCGCCCGAGGTGGCACAGCGTCAGAGGCATGAACACGACGCAGCCGTTCAGGCCTCCATATCCGCCATTCCTGTAATAGCAGTAACCCTCCAGCCAAAGCTGCAAGCATCATTTAACTTGGCTGTGACGGCTTGAACCTGAAGCTGCTGCAGCCCAATGTCGCGACTCGAGCCAGAAGGCACCAAACATCCCAAACCTGATACGTGCCCCTGCAGGCATACTGCAGTCCACTCCCCCCAGAAAATGCAGCGAGCGACGGCTGCAACACAAAAATGTCACAGCACACTGCCGCCGACCAGACCCACATGCATGGCGCCTTGCATGTACTGCAACATACGTACTGCTTATTCTGTTACTATAGTGTACTGCCTCAACAAACACCGCGTGACATGTACTGCATCCAGGGCGCTGCCTTCACGAGGCAACGCCTCAACATGTACTGCCTCCCTCACGCTATGTAGTGCCTCCGATGTATCCTCCTCCACCAACACGCCCTGCTGCACGTCCTGACGAAGAGTGCCGGAGCAACACTCAGTCAGCAAATTTGACCCTGGGACTTCAATTCAAGTGCCGCCAATACAACAGCAACAAACAACTCAGCAACCCTGATCAGCACTGGAGTGCTGACCGCCGGACGCACGAGAGCGAGCTGCTGCAAAAAACAATGCAGGCACAGCTGCAGCTGCGGCAGCGCTGGCTGAAATCAGCACTTGCAACATGCCATGCCACAGATCGCTGAGGACATGCCAGCCAAGCTTACTCACTGCTCATGCACAAATTCCGCTCCACAAGTGGAGCCACTGCGCCCGACCATCCACCTCTCCATCATGCACACCAATGGGCATCAGCCTGGGCACAGCCAACACCCAGGCTGGACAGCGTACCACTTGACGCTGTCACATATTACTTACATGCGCCCGTGTCACTCCGTGCAATGCCCACTCCAGTGCATTTTCACATCTGTCAGCAAGCAGCATTTGCAGCCCAACCAAAAGTGCTTTGTAAAGTTAACCGCTGTGTAATAACTGACCATGACATACCACCAGTGGCCAAGATGTATGCCAGCAAGAAGCATGTTTTGAGGTAGCATGTCTGTCACACATGATGCAAGGGCTGCTGCACCCGTGACAGCCCACATGCTGCTCTTTGCACGTCACTTCACGCAGCCATGCAGCTGGTGGCACTGGCAGCACACAGCCAGCGCTACTGGCACACACAAACAGATCCCTGCCCTGGCAGCCGTACCGCACCCTCGGCACCCCACGAGCAGCAAAGCCCACACCACTGACATTGCCAGGTGGGTGGCTCACCTTTCAAACACAGTCTCACAATCCACAAGCACCTGACAGAAGCAGACGCAAAGCACACAGGCGCCAAACAGACGGAGCGACTACCCGCAGCGGCATAGTAACCCAGCACCCCTACCCCCGCCAACCCTTGATGTTGAGCACGCACAGAGAGGGCTTCCACAGCACAGCACACCGGCACGCCTGCTGTGGCAGCGACGATGCTGCTGCTGCGCAGCTGCTATCTTGCACACTGGGGGCAGGCTGCTGACCCCATGATTGCAACCATGACAGCACAACTTGAACCTCGTCAGCCGCCGCAGCGCTTGAAGGAACACGCAACGGCTGAGCTGGTGCGCCAAGTGGGCAGAGACCTTCTGCTACGAGCGCAGCGACCAGCAGCCGGTGACACCCAGCAGGACACCTTCAGCCTTGTGTGTGCGAACCGACGCTGGGAGCACCGCATTCCAGAAACAGGCTCGCTGCAACCAAAGGCCCACACAGTAGCCACCAGCAGCCGCAGCAGCGGAGGATGACAGAAAGTAACAGGCACGTCACATTGACTCACAACGGTGCAGGCTTCCAAGGCCACAAGGCTGATGGCCTGCAGTTTTCCCCGAGTGCCACTACACTTGACAAACACCGCAAAGCGGCGGCACGCACCACGCATTGCATCCTGCACCAATGATCGTGCCGTCTGCGGCAGCTTGTCACACGCGCGCACACGGGCGCCGTTGCATCAGGCCTATGTTGCTGGGAGTGCGCGTGCGCGTATTTGCGTGTTTGATGCGCCCCACAATGCTGCCCCAGCAGCCCGACACGCCGCGACAGCATCACGATATGCCCTGGCCCTGCTCATTTTGCTGCTGCTGCTGCTGCGGCTGCTGCTGCAGCGAGCCTCCGCTGCTGTCCCGAGAAACGCTGCTGTTGCAACAAGGAAACAAACTGTGCTTACCATGCCGCTGCCACCACCCCTATTGCTGAGATGATGCCGGCGATGCAACCGGCTGCTGCTGCTGCTGCTGCTGCTGCTGCGGAGGCACACAGGCAGGCGCGTTGCCACCTGACAATGCTGGCTGCCGCAGCTGCTCCACGCCCGCTCCTGCCATCGCAGGATGCTGCAGCTGCTGCCGCACTACCTGCTGCTGCAACTGTTGCTGCTGCTGCTGCAGCTGCGCCAGCTGCTGCTTCATCGCTTGCTCAAACTGCTCCTGCAGCTGCTGCTGCTGGCTCAGAGCTGCCTGTACGGGCACACTTGCCCCGGCGCCTTGCTGCTGCTGCTGCTGGCTGTCAGCCCCTGCTGCTACTCCCTCTGCAAGAGTGGCTGGAGCTGCTGTTCCTGCAGGCGCACCAGCACCCGCAACAGCTGCGGGTGGCGCCCCAGGGCCAACGTGGCTCTCTGTCGCCGCCTTGAAGGACTGTTGCCGCATGCTCTCGCGCTTGACTGCCATGCTCTTCATCTTGTCCATCGCACTCTGCAGCTGCTTGTTACCGCCTGCACAGCAGCACACACGCGCACGGCAGCAGCACGGCCAAGCCATGCTTCAAGCTTCCAAGCTAAGCAAGCAGCCAGCTTCACGTTTGCAGGCATTGCTAAGTCATGCGCTCCACCTGTGCACCATCCGCCTACACGTGCTGCCGTTGCTTGTTGCTCATCCACTGGCTGCGCCTTGACCCTCATCCCCTGCACTCAAGACACGTGCCCACGCCCTGCCAGTGCAAGTGTGCTGGCTAACCGCCCTTGCTGCTGCTCACCTTTGCGTTGCGGCTCAAAGCACAGGCCCTGCACCCATGGGTGCGCCAGCGCTTCATCTGCTGTCAGCCGCGCCTCAGCATCAACCTTCACACCACAGCAGCAGCAGCAGCGGCGGCAGCAGCAGCATTGAATGAGTCACCCTTCAACAGCACACTCAGCGGCGGCTGAAAAACGACGACCACGGTCCCTGAGCGAGCACGCCACGTGCTTCGTCTGCGCGTGTCGCAGCGACGTGCGGCGGACCCAATTTGCTGGCGCTGGCGGTTCTGCGGGCATGGTGTGCTGCTGCTGCTGCTGCTGCTCGCAGGTGCGCCTGGCCCTCACTCACTGTGAGCAGCTTGGCGACGGCGTCCTTTGCCTCCAGGCTGATGTTCTCCCAGATGGGGTCGTCGGCGTCGTAGTTGCCGCTCTTGATCTTCTCAAACAGCACCGCGTCGTTGTCGTCGTCTGCGAGCGACGCAGCACAGCGGCACGACACACCCGGCGCGATGAGGGGCAGAGGCGTTGCGAGGCCTACGTGTGATGCGGCTGCCGCCAGAGCCGCCCAGTACAGTGGCAGCGTTGGCGTGGTGACAGGAGGGCGGCATGCTGAACCTTTGTAACGCAGAAACCTAGGCGATGCACCCGCCGTCAGGCGCCCAAACACTCCCTGCCAACACACGGCGTGCGAGGGGCCGCGCTCACCAAACGGCGAGTAGCCGCTGAGGAGGATGAACAGGATGACGCCCACGCTCCACATGTCGACGGCGGGGCTGTACTCCTTGAGCCCGTCGCCCACGCCCAGCACCTCAGGCGCCACGTACTGCGGCGACCCGCACATGGTGGACAGCACGTTGTCGTTCGAGAAGAACTTGGAGAGCCCAAAGTCGGCGATCTTCACAGGCGAGTCGTCCAGCTGGTTCAGCATTACCATGTTTTCGAGCTTCAGGTCCCTGTGCACGATGCCTGCACGTGGCGTTGCAGGGCGTGCGGTTGTGAGCGACGGATGCAGTGGTGTGCCGCCATGCGCATGCGTGCCCACGAAGGCACGCTCTCCTTTGCACTCGCAGCCCAGACGGCGCTTACAGGTGACCAAGAGCTGGCTGCACAACATGTGACATAACAGACATGCTCACAGCGGCCTTGCACCATCAACAAAACAGCACCAGATGTGAATGATGACATGCACGGCAGCTCATCGAGGGGGTGCAGAAAACGCATACCTCACAGCATGTGCATGCAAGTTGAAGTACAGCAGTACGACCAAGCGTTGTTTGTGTGCATGCATGCACAGCTACCCAGCCAGCAGCACAGCTCACCATGTGAGTGCAGGTACTGCACGCCCTGCAGGATCTGCCGAATGATGTGTGCTGCATCCATCTCTGTGTAGTTGCCCTTCTCAGTCACCCTGCAGCAGCAGCAGCAGCAGCAGCAGCGGCAGACAAGAGAGGCAATAGCCCGGATGACACAATGTTGCACCACAGCACAGATCACTCTTCATCGCCAGCAGTGCCCTGTCAAGGCAACATGCTGCGAGCTGTGTGGTGACCCACTGGATCACCAAGTTACAGTATGCCTGCAGGTGATGGTCCTGCCTCAGCTGCAACTTGGTAGCAATGCAGGCACTTGATCTGCTGCTTCCTGGCCTGACCATTATAGCAGCTCCGTCGAGCAACCTTCACAGCAACCTTCACACACAACATATGATTGCTTGCTGCGCCCGTGTTGACTGACATGCCACATCTACACTCCGTGCCTACGTGTGGTGTGTCTGCTGTGCATACACACGGTCGAGGACCACACCACTGCGTGCTGCTGCATACCCACCCGGCCAACCGGCATGGCCGCTGCCCATCCCCTGTCCAATATGCTCTGCCAGTGGCCTACTGACGAGCCAGCACATGCTGCAAGGCTGTTCTCTGAGGGCACAATGGCATGCACCAGCACCACAGCACATCTCCCGTGTGCTTGCTGCCCTCCAATGGACCCACCAGCGTGCCCCCCGTCCCTTGGTGGTCCATCAAACCCTTGCACAGCACGCAAGCTGCTGATGGCCAGCAGCGACATGCAAGCAGTGCACCGCACGCGCCCTTGCTGCTGCTGCCCGCACCTGTCCAGCAGCTCGCCGCCTGTGACCAGCTCCGTGACGATGTACACCTTGCGGCCAGTGATGTACACGGCATACAGCTTGATGCAGTTGGGGTGGTCCACCTGCGGCAGCAGCAGCGGCAGCAGCAGCAGCATGACGTTCACAGCAGCGTCAGTGCAACGCACATGCTGGCAGGCACAGCTGCAGCCATCCTCGCTGCTACTGCTGCGCTCCGCTGCAGCATCTACAGCAACACCCACGCTTGTTGTCAGCGTGTTTGGCCACAGTGTCTGCCGTGTGAACTAGCGCTTGCAGGACACCGCACAACATGCTGCTGCTGCTGCTGCTGATGAAGGCTGTGCTGCTACCGACGGCTGCCCACCAACTACGCTGCTGCTCCTCCCTCCGCTGTGCATGGCGTGACCGTGAACATCACACACACTTTGGAAACATGAACCCTGCAACAATGTGTCAGCCCAGTCTGCTGCAAGCACACACAAACTGGTGCTCTCTGCTGTGCTGCTGCTGCCGCTGCCGCTGGTGCTACCGCTGCTGCTGGCAGGTTAACAACCATATCACACCAGCCCTTGATGAAGGTGCCGACCAGCTTGCAGGCAGCCTACATCTCCTCCCACAGGTCCTGCTACCACTGCTGCTCAGCCAGCAGCGACCTAGCAACACTGCCTGCTGCTGCTGCTGCTGCTGCTGTGTCCCACCTTGCACAGAACTTGAATCTCCCGCTCCAAGCTGTTGTCTCCTGCTGCATAGCGCGATTTGTCAACAACCTGCCAGGCAGGACCACAGCACTCAAATTACTGCAGCGCTGCAATGGTGCCAACACCCATGCTGAAGTCGGATGAGGTGGGGCTGCTTTCCCATTTCAGTCACGGTCAACTTTGCAATATCAATAACATGGGGTGCTTTGCCCACGGTCAGCAACGACACGCGGGCGCTGGTCACTTTGCTGAAGCCCACCATCCCCAGACCTGCAGCATCAGCAGGCAAAACCCTCCAAGCAATGTTTCCATAACGTGTTCGTGACTGTTTTCATTTGTTGATCTGTGACTGTAAGACAAGTGCAGCCGCTGATAAACGGACGTACTTGCTGGCTCTAAGATAGCTGCCTCTGATGCTTAAATACATCACTTGCAATACAGCGCCTGCCACAACATAGCACACTCCCCTGTCTGCTGCCGTAAGAACAGCTTGGCTGGCGCACCTTGATTGCCACTGGCTCATTGGTGACCTTGTCTCTGCCTCGTTTGACCACTGCAAATCCTGCAAACATGCCACCCCAACAGCAGCACAGACATCAGCATTCGACAACCCATGTGCACCTGAGGCCCCTTCAGCAGTAGAACAGCGCCTCTACAACTTGGTCACTCACCTCCTACACCAACTGTCTCTCCCACCTCATACCGCTCTAAAAAGTCCTGAACAGTAGCTGCAGGACAAGCAGCAAGGTAGCAGTAGTTGATCAGATCGCCTGCTGAGCATAATAAGCATTTGTTCCAGTACACCACAATGTCAGCATTCTGTTGGAAGAGCATTTGAAACGGTGGGGGCTATGTAATGGACGCGCAGTGACACCAGCAAGCTTGCTCCCGGGGCTAGCCTGAAGCAGCACGCCACAGTGTGTGGGCACTTGCACTGCCCACAGTGATGTGATTACTCGTATGTATCGTACGCCCCCACACCTTTGGTGTAGACCACTGCCTCGCGTTTGGTGCCCCCTGTAGGGTATTGAAAGGGATCGAGGGCCTGCATGACTCTCCAAAACAAGCTTAATGAGCAACACAAACCCAGAATCCTCAATGGAACTTCAGCGCTGCTGGCTGATGATGGCGACTCGCCTCAGCTGGTCTTGGCAGAAGCCTAGCGCGTTCTATGTCAGTATCCTCGTTCTGTGTCAGCACCCCTAGGCCCTAACCGAATTTTTTCTGATTGGGTGGTTGCGATCAAAGGGTAACCGAAGCATCTGTCAACACTCCACTATCTCAGCATGCTGCTGCCACGGAGATGAGCGTGCAGGCTGGTCCCGCAGGGCAGTGGCCATTGCAGTTGGTCAACAGCTGTAGACATATATCTAAGTTAGGGTTCCTCAGGCAGGGGTTCGCTGCAAGGCTGTAGGCAGCAGGAAGGGGCCCCCTTGACGCTGCTGCTGCTGGTGCACAATGGTGCGTGTGCTGGATATTTGCTTTCACTGATGGCCTTTCTACAAATCAGCTGTTTATCCTGCCAACGTCTGCTGAGTTCTTCGGCAAGCAGATCTTCTGTGCTGGCAATGCATCACTGTGGCTTCAGCAATGCATGCCTTGTGGCGCTTTCAGCACCCTGCCACTCTGCCGGGCAGCTTGGGATACGCCTGCACCATCTGACGCTTGCGTGTGCAGGGCAACACACACGCCAAGCGCAGCCTAGGCAGCGAGGAGGTCCAGCAGCAGAGAGTTTCCATGTCGGCTCTCCACCCATGAGTCCAGGGTCCCCTCTCACTTACAGCCCTCAAGTTCAAATGGAGCCAATTCAAAACAAGATGACAGCTCAGGGCAGCGGCCGGCCACTGAGTTTGTGGGCGCAGCGGGATGGCCCGCACAGCCTAAGCTGGTACCGGTGGTAATTGCATGTGGGTGTCCAAAGCTGCTGCCAGCTGCGGCGAACACAGCCGACCAGTGCGCGCAACAGCAGTGTGTGCTGCCGCCGCCATTGCGGTTGAGGGCTCTGGCTTGTCTTTGACGTGAAGCCAAGCGTCATCAACAGCAGCTGCAGCAGGGTGCTGCAGCCATCGTGAGCGCTGCGCTGGGGCATGGCGCGGGGAACTGCTGATGTGCGGCGCCGCAGCTTCAGCTGTGCTGCGCTTGCCCTGCTGTGCCTCGCCGCGATGCGCGTGTTTGCTACGGCGTACTTCACGCCTGCCATTGGTGCTGCTGCTGCTCTCGTGCAGGGGGCTGCGGTGGCTGGCAAGTGCATTGATCGGGCTCTTTTGGCATCTGGCGTTGGCGTTGTGCCACTGTGCAGCACCATACAACTCCATGAGTGCTGCTCTGCTGCTGCTGCTGTCGCAGGGAGCCATGGCGGTGAGCATGTAGAGGTCGAGGGCTCCTTTGACAACTGGAGCACCCGCCAGCCGCTGCAGCGCACCGGCAGGGATTTCACAGTCATCAAGCTGCTGCCGCCTGGCGTGTACCAGTACAAGTTCATCGTGGATGGCGACTGGAAGTACGACCCCAACCAGCCGGCCATGTTTGACGAGATTGGCAACGTGAACAACGTCATCGAGGTGCAGGAGTACGTGCCGGAGAACCTGGAGAACGTGTCAGGGTTTGACCCGCCGCCCTCGCCACCAGCCAGGTGCGCTGAGCCGTCCAGCCGTCATGACAGCTGTTATAACACAACAACAGTCTTAGAATGAAGAAAAATACGACTTTCTATCACTATAAAGCGTCCTCCAACTATATAATACACAGTGAAGTTCATGTGCACCAGCCGCATGCCTGTGCTGCCGTGTGTGTACACGACCCGGCTCTCTGTGGGTGTCACAGCTCACGCAGTCTGCATCGCACCTGCAACGCACCGCCCTGCGGCGCTGCTCTTGCGCGCACGCCCGACCGCATCGCCCTCATGTGTACGTGTGCGCAGCTACAACAGCCCGCACCCTGTCGCCGAGGACTACGCCAAGGAGCCGCCTGGGATGCCGCCGCACCTGCAGCTGACGCTGCTCAACGTGCCCAGCTCCGCAGAGGGCGACGCCTCGCTGCCGCGGCCGCAGCACGTCATTCTCAACCACATCTACATACAGCGGGGACAGGCGCGTGCGGTTGCAAGGCGTGCTGCAGAGCGTGTGGCCTGTCCGCAGGCTGGCTCTGTGTATGGATGCCGTACAGTTGCAGGCCATGGATCGATGTCATGTGAATGTGGCGGGAGTGGCTGCACCCCATAACTTGCCACAAGAGTGTTGCCGCGGCTGGCTGTTGATTAATGCCGCACCACTCTTCAAGGGTCTGACGTGCAGGCTGGAACCGTGTGTGTATGCTGTGCTGCAGACCATGAACGCGCTGGTTGTTGGCACCACGCACCGCTACAAGGGCAAGTACATCACCTCCGTGCTCTACAAGCCACGCAGCAGCAGTAGCGCCAGTGCACGGCAGCATGCAAGCCACAACCAGCCCTTCCGGCAAGACAACTAGGCTGTTGTCCAGCAGGAGAGGGCGGCTGTTGCTTGTGTCGGGACCAGCCTGCTGCTGCTGCTGCCGCTGCTGTGGCGTGTGAATGACAGGCAGGCCACACGTGTCAGGGCAGTTGAACAGGCTGCAGCAGCAGCAGCTAGTCGGGTGGCTGCTGCAGCTGTACACACGGCTGCTGCTGCGGCTGCTGTGGCAATGCACGGCACCCTGCAGGACTTAGTCAGCCTTTTGTCAAGGCAACTAAGCCAGCTGCAGCAGCAGCGTTAGCAGCTGAGAGGCAGCTGACGCTGCGCACACGCTGCGGCAGCGGCGGCATCTGCTTGGCAGCGTGCAGGCCGCAGCCTGCCTCCCCAAGAGACAGTGAAGCCGGCTGCAGCAGCACCACCAGAGCAAGGTGGCTGCGGCTGCACACGCAGGGCTGCTGATGCTGAGGCAAATGCACGGCAGCATGCAGGCGACGACCAGCCCTTGCGGCAAGACAACCAGCCAGCTGCTTGCAGAACAGGGTGGCGATACTGGCTGTGCGCATTAGCCTGATGCGGATCGTCTGGCAGCTGCAAGGCAGCGTGCCTGCTGCAACCTGCATACCAGCCCAGCAGCTGCACAGCTGACAAGGGGAGGATCATGGCCGGTGGTTGCTGTGTGCTGCAGCTGCACTGGCTGATGACGGCGACGCCCAGCAGCAGGGCAAGCCTGAGCAGCTGACCTGCTGCAAATGTGCTTGCCTTGTCATGCGCCGTGCATGACTGCTTGGTTCGTTTGCTGGAATTTGGCTGGTGCTATTTCGAAGTTTCTGGAATGGCTATGAGCTACGCAGCGGGCGCTGCACTTTTTTTTGCCAAAAGACTGCTGGACCAGGCATTTCCATTTTATTAGGGTCAGAGGGTTTTTACCCAAGCACACTGCCAGGGGTATTGGCCTGTGGGGCAGTGTCATGCTGTATAAAAGTATTGTTGACGTTGACGGTGACGGGGCTTTGTTTGACGCAGACGGGGATTTTGTATGTGAATCTTGCTGCAGCCTAGCTGCCTTCTTGTCCTTGCCTGAGTTTTGTACGAGGTGTTTTCCCTGATGCCGCTTGAATGCGCCCTCAATGCTTTTGTTTTGTGGAGCCTTGCCAGCTGCTGTCAATGCAGCTGGGTTGTCCGGTATCTGGGTGTACTTATTGGCGGAGCCTCGGAGGCTGCTGATCGCACCTGCATAGCGGTTGCCAGCATCATCATCATATTACCCATTCAAGCCATAGCAACAACGCCATCGGCCCAGCGCCCCACCGGGGCGGAAAGAGCATAGCGGTTGCCATGTTGTGCTGTGGACTCGGTAACAGCAGTAATCAAGTTGAGCCTTTGCATCGTGAGTCAGTAAATAAGTTGAGCCTTGTCAGCAAGTGAGTTGAGCCTTTAAATGCAGAATTTAGGTGAGCCTTGTCAGCAAGTGAGTTGAGCCTCTGAATGATGATATCAGGTGAAGCATGCCCTTTGAATGCTGAAATTAGGTGAAGCATGGTTGCAGCAGGCCCCTGAGGCCCGGGGCCAGCAGCTACCTCCAAGGTAATGGGATTTCCCGCCAGACTGTGGCACTTGGGAGGCAGGCACATGACCCTGACCATAACAAATGGTAGAAAACGACCCAGCCTAATGTGGGTCGAAGCGCTGACCTGTGTAGTTCGTTACAAACAGTGGGGACGAAGCGCTGACCTGTGAGAGGAGGCAACGACTGTCCCTCACCATGACACCAGCCTTGTCAGCAATAAGCATGCCGCAGGGGTACAGGTCTTGGCAACGACCAACATGACACCTGTATTGCCTCGCAAGCGCAGATGGCCACAATAATAATTGCATTTATCTTTGAATGCACATCAGCAGCTTGTTACGCACTCGGTCTGTTGCCAACTGACCTCAAGTTCAGGTCTTATTACCCTTTCGGCCGGACCCGTTGCTCCATTAGGCCAGGCTGCAGACAGCGGATTCGCGTCGTCCACAATCACTCTTGCAGCAGCCTTGAGGTCCTCGACACGCCTGCCTGTGCACATTGCTTTTGTTCAGGCGTGCGCTTCGAGTAGCCATACCCCCAATTCCATTTTTATATAGTTTTAAGTTGTAAGGTTTACAACCTTGGAGCCATGCTAGGCAGCCCACGCAGGTCACAGTAGCCAGCCAGTGGAAGGTGCCAGGCGTAATAGGCCAGCTCAATTAATCATGGCAAGCGAGCTATCTCGCTTCATTGAGGTGCGCGCCTGATCATACTTGTATCAAAGTTTGCACAGCTGCAGTGGCCAGATGCTGCTGCGGGGTGCTGGTTCCTGCTGTTCCCCCAACTGTTTCCTGCAGCCCCTATGCTCTGTCTAGGTGAGCCAGCTGCCTGTCCTCAGTTGCTGCAAACCGAAACAGCTGACGCAGCTGGCATCATGTGCTCTTGCAGGACGAGCTGCGCAACAAAGGGTATGCTTATGATGAGGATGAAGCAGAAGCAGACAACCCCCATCAAACACTCATTGGGGCTCTTAGAGTGGAGGTGTGTTCAGTGCGCAGCGCATGTCAGCAGCAGCTGCTAGCAGTACTGGGAGCAGCAAAGGAAGTTGCAGCAGCGCAGCAGTGTACCAGTTGGGTAGCAGCAGTTGCTTGCAGGACACAATTACCACCATGCCAGGCTGCCTTGTGAAGCGCGACTTGCCAATGCCAGGGCACCTCACATGCCTTTCAGCAGCAAAGCCCTTTGTGCAGAGTACAGCCAGTCTGGACGCTCCTGCACCGGCGCTGAGGGACGCTTTGCATCAAGTAGCTGCTGTGCACGTCTGCGCGTGCGCTGCTCAACGCATGCTGACCTACACCACACAGCAACACACTGTTGACGACCCCCTTGACAACGTGCCCCTGCCCCTGCAGGCACGTGTGAAGGAGCAGGAGACGCAGAAGAAGCTCTTCAACATCAAACGTGTCGTGTGCATAGGCGGCGGCGTGGCGCTTGTGCTAGTTGCCTGGGCCCTGCTGGTGGCAAGCAGCGGCAGGGGCAGGGTAGATCCAGGTCAGTGAGCTGCCACCCTACTTTCGCAAATGTTCCTGGCATGCTACATGCTGCACAGTCTGTAGAATGCCTGCCTGGTCAGCTGTACAGCAAGCAGCGGCAAGGCAGCATAGCCCATCATGAATGCATGCAGGCTGTACTGAGATGCTGGACACTGTCAGGACGCACCTGGGCTGAGGAGTTGTATTGGGCCAAAGGCAGATATGGCATGTGCACGTGGTGGCGCCACCAGCAGTCGGGGGCGGGGCATGTAGCTCTGGGCTGATCTCTGCCAGCCACTTGAGCTGCATCACTGGCCTCAACTGCTGTGCTGAAGGATTTCGACGCATCTCATGTCTATTCCTTTGCAGTTGTCTTTACTGGTGTACCAGACGTTTGTGGTCGTCTTCGGTGTGTTGAAGGCACACCTGCATGCAGGCACGCCCATCCGCGTAGAGGATCCTTGCCTACTGCTGCGCTGCCGCTGACCCTGACTGTTGCTGCCTTTCTTTTCTTTGTGCTTGTATGCTGCAGAGTACAATGCTGCATTGAGAACGTACGAGGGATTAGGAGTAAGACAGGATGGAGACGCATATGACATCGCTGATGCTGCAGGTGCAGCGGACGCAGCAGCTGGTGCAGCAGCAGAGCAGCAGCAGGACAAAGGCAGCAGCAGTCAAGCAGCAGCAGCAGCAGACCAGGATGCTGGTGTCAGGAAGGACACGAAAGCTGCAGCTGCTGCACCTGCGCCTGCAGAGGTATGCCAACCTGCAGCCTGTCACTGCTGTTGAAGAGGGTGCTCAATCAGCATGTGTTCATGTGGGGGTGGGGTGCTTGATGAACTGCGTGCGCACTGCCACCCCACACCCTAGCGTGAACGGGTGGTGCATTGTGCATGGCCCTCACGCATGGTTGCTGCCTGTTGCAGTACCACTGTGACTCGTCTTGCATGCAATACTACGGCTTCTCCGCACGTTCCATGTTTGCTTGCAGGACTCTTCTGTGTTTGGCTTGCATGCATATCATCTGTATCCGCTGTCTGTGATGCTGTACACATCTGCTGGCCTCCCTTCGCAGGAGGCTGAGGCGGAGCCAGCAGCGCCAGCGCAGCAGAAGCAGCCAGCAGCAGCAGCAGCAGGTACAGCAGCAAGCAGCCCAGCTCCCAGCTCCGGCCCTGATGCCAGCCCCAGCCTCAGCCCTAGCCCTAGCCCTGCGCTGGTTGCATCACCCTCTCCGCGCCCTCCGGCCTCGCCTTCACCTCCACCCTCGCCTGTTGCATCACCAGCAGCTGGCACCAACGGCACCGCAGCCGGCCCCAACAGCACCGAAGCTGCGACAAACAGCAGCGCAACCAGCAGCAATCCAGTCGCTGGCAACGCCACGGTGGCTGCTGCTGCGCCGGCGCCTGCAGCAAACAGCTCAGCTGCTGCCCCTGCAGGAAGTGCTGCTGCTGCAGCTCGCCCTGCTGCACCTAGCCCTGCTGCTGCTGGCAAAGCAACTGGCAACGCGACGGATGCTGCAGCCGATGCTGAGGAAGACATCCAGGCGCTTGCTGAGGACGTTGAGGAGCTCGCCGACGAGCTGGAGGATGAAGACTGGGACAGGAAACGGCGACGAGCCGACAGACGGCTGGCAGCTGCTGCTGGGCTGCAGCAACAAGTGCAGACGCAGAAGCGGCGGCGGTTACAGGGCATGCAGGAGCGGTAGCAGCAGCAAAGGGTGAGGTGTAGGCGGTGATGAAGCGGCAGCATGCGGAGCTGTAGCAGCAGCTGGTGCTGGTGCATGTCGTGGCTGGGGATGGGGAGGCTCTGGGCGGCAAGCAACACGGTCCTGGGGTGGCAAGTGTTCGATGTGTTGTGCTGTTGTGGGTGACATTGGATGTTCTGACATTGGCCCATGCATCCGCTGAGATACGTTGGAACCCATGGCACGATTACAAGCAGCAGGTGTTGCACCACAGTCATGTGCGCAGGAGGCAGTCGCAAGCACCTTTGTGGTTTGCCTCGGGTTTGCCAAGCTTTGCAGTGCTGGCAGCAAAAGCCAGCTGGCTTTGCTTCTTCTGTATGCTGTTGTTTGTCCCATAGCTTCACTGTGCAGCATGTTCGACGGCACGTGGCGGCATCATGCATAGCTTTGTACAGCGGCTCTGCTTTGGCTTGCTTTGCTTCCCTGCTGCGTTGCAGTGCTGCTGCTTGTGACAGCCGCTGATGTGCAGGCCACATTCGCGAGCTGTGGTAGCTGACAACCACCCAACAGGGACGTTCGAGTGGATGAAGATGAGTTCACAGGGGCAGGATAGTAAATACCAGGGTGCTGGCATTCAATACTACAATGGTTCCATGGTTTATAGTGATCAAAGAGTCGGAACATCCGATTACCGTGTTTAGGGTGCAGAAAGCGGCACTGAACCCCCAACCTCATGCTTCAAACCTCCCTGCTAGCTAGCTAGCAGCGCTGTGCCACAGGAGGTGATATCGATAGAAGGGGGACGATGTCCACGTTCAGCCCTCAGTACAACCAATGGCGCAAAACAGTGGGTGGATCCAGCTTTGCTTACATGGGCAGCCTCGCATGCAGGGGTAGGGTGACGCTGCCAGCAAGTTGCTTGCCTTTTGCTGCTGCGTTAAAGTGCTGCTGCTTCTTCACGTTCAGTCCTCAAATTTACTGCAGAAGCTTGAAGAAGCACGGTGTCCGCATGTAACAAAAAAGAATCAATGATTAGAAGCCGTATAATAACACCTGTGGGTAGCTCGTTCTGTGCTGGCAAAACGTGGCGCCCGTTTCTTTTACGATAGAAACCGCAGGCGATACAAGCGTGCATGGCTGCATGCATGCTCTGTTCAAGTTTTTTTGTTATGCAATGCATTTTGTACATGTGCGACACATGGCATAGGCATCGACCTCCGAAGCTGCGCCGCAGGTGTGCCGTGCAGGTGGTTACTGCCTTGCTCCTGCAGTTAGCCAGCCATGATGCTTGTAACCGCTTGCAGGGTGTTTTCCACCCATTAGTAGAAGGCACTAACATGCCCTTGTGCATGGCCGTTGTGATGAAACACTCGCCTGCAGTACGACAAAGTGCCGCAGTGGTAGACAAACATGTGATCGCCAGCGACCCAGGCAGCACAAAGAGAGTAGCCGCCTTTCAAAACGGGTTGTGAGGGTCCAAGTGTTGTGATTCGACTTCTGCTGGTGCCTCTGCGCCTTCTACTAGTATGTGTTGCGTCGCTAGCACTGTAGCGCATGAAAATGTGTTTGCTTATGTGGGAACATATGTTCTCCACATGCCCTTCGCTGTGCTGGGCCACGTGAGGCTGGTTTTGTTGAAGTGCATGTGCCATGTTCATGAAATTTCCTATTCGTATGTTGGGCTCTGCCAAGCGCCGCAGCCGCTCAGCACTACAGTGCACAATTTTATTGAGGCCCGTGGGGTTGATCTTTTGGTGACAATCGGTGCTGGCTCATACATGGCCTCTGCGCTCAGGTGCACCCAGGCTATGCCACACGCAGTGGTGCGCGGATGGTGTGGCGCAGCTTGTACCCTCACATGATTCAAGCAAGGGAGAACCATGCTGTGTCCGGGCTTGTACCCTCATGATGCAACACGCGTGGTTCTTCGAGGTACATCTGCGCGGTTCCCATGCATATGGCTGCTTGTGTCAGCATGAGTGCTGGCCACGCTGCAGTGCAGAATGGCGGTTGATGCATTGCTTGCAGCGTGCATAGCTGCAGCATTGGGGCTGCAGTTGTCACCAGTCAATATGCCGGCGCCTGACAACAGTTACAGTGTTGCCGCTGCCGCTGCTGCTGCTGCTGCAGTGGGTGATGGCCGTGAGGTATGCGGTGTTTGTCTTGATCAATGACTGTTGGTGGGGGTGCATTGATTTGGTGATTCGGCATTGAATAGCATGACATCTTGGTGACGTCTGCTGTGTGGATAACTTTGTGGTGTGTTGTTAGCTTCGCAACAACGGGTGACTTGCATGCATATGTTGCCGGCATGGGTTTGCTGTACTGTGGCATGCAATGCTTCTAGTGCCCTCCCAGTAATCGACTGGCTACTGCTTGGAACAGTGGGCCCACTGCCGAACTGGTCTGGATGCTGTCACTCGACTGGTACAATGCGATTGTAAGTTTTACTACCTATACTCAAGCAGCATTTCCAGACTGCAGCAGTAGTCCCTGCATCTCCTATGCTGCCCAACTGGCAAAAGCTAATGTGACATCTCCGAGGCCTGGAGTCTACATCATGCATGTGAGAGGACACGGCACTAGCATTCAGTACATGCCAAATGCCCACCACCCACCCACATGCATGGAGCAGCTGCTGCTGTCGCTGCTGTTGCTGTAGTACGCACGCACTGCTGATCACCCACTGTAAATGACGCTGATGGCATGTGCTTGTGATGTATATGTTGCTCACGAGTGCGGTCAAAGCTGATGGGCAAAGTAACTCACTACTGTGCAGATGTTGAGTCTGTGTTGTGAGTGTATCATACACTGACGATCATGGTGCACTTCAGCTGTAGTGCAAGTATGCACATTCGCTGAAAGCAAACACTATGCGCACTTGAGTTGTGTTTCGCTTGCTGACAGTATAATGTCAGCCGTTTGAAGTGCTTGTGCTTATATAGGCAGGCGCGGGTGACATCCTGGACTGGATTACAGTACCAGCGGCAAGCGTGGGGTGTGGGTGGCACCAGCCCACCTCACACTGTGCTTGTCCGCTGAACTTCTGCTTGCTTCAGGTAATTTATTGGGGATGTTCAAGGGCGTGCGTGCGTAGCCTCTACCTTTGCTTCCTGGACGTGGAAGGGCTGGTGCCCTGGAGGCGGTTCAATTGGCCTCACATGCGTCATGTGCATAAGTACAACCAGCGGCGCAGTACAGTGGGTGGAGCCAGCTTTGCTTACATGCACAGCCTCGCATGCAGGGGTAGGGTGACACTGCTTGCTTGCTTGCTTTTTGCTGCTGGGTTAGAGTGCTGCTGCCTCTTCCCTTAGGCAGTGCACAGTGGATGGGTTGCACATGACTAGCTTGATGCTTGATGAAGCTTAGTTTGTCAAGAACACTTATAAGCTCGTTGCTGTGTGCGGAAGGGATGTACGCTACAGAATTCTGCATGCACACTGTATATGCGGTGCTGGCAACCTGCAGCAGCAGGGCATGTGATGTTGCAAGGTGACACAGAATTAACTGTGTGCTACACAGCGCTGAGCCCGAGCTGTACAGTACTTGCTCGTGTGTGCGTTGTGGAAGCATGTCAGCTGCCTATTCCACACGCTGGTGTACTGTTGCAGCGCTTGTGTGATGTCTGTTTCTCCTGCAGCAGCACATGGTGCTGAGTAGGACTGGGCAAACTGTTGAAGTCCCCTATGAGCTTTGCATTGGCTTCTGATTGGGTTTCTCACTCACTTGTTGGGAGGAGCATGTAATGTAATGTAAAGAGTTTGCCTGTGACGGCCGCATGCTGCAGAGCTGGCTGCAAGCTGGCTGGGCACAAGTTGTGTTGCTTTTGGCCATGGGGGGGAGGCTGCATTCTCATGGTTGCCATTGCCGCGATTGATTGTACAACCAACTGAGATGTACATGCCTGTATACTGCACTGTACACTGGCAGATTAGTGCTGCATATACTGTCACAATAAAGGGTCGTCTGCAGCAACAATGGGTGTTTTCTGGTTGTTGCTGCAACGTCAGCAAATGCGCACCTTCATCTATATGGATGATACATCAACAGCCAGCCACCATGTCCAGATGATGCTCCCGCAGTCCGGGCTAAAAGTTGCACCGCACCTGCACTGTGTGCGGCTCATCAAGACCCCTGTGCGTTGCACAACGTGACAAGCGGCAGCACTGATGCGGGCATGGCAAGCACAGCACGCAGCCCTTCCCTGTGGTTTTGACTGGGCCGTTTGTGGATGCAAAAGCTGATATGAGAGGCAATGCAGGAATAGGTGAGGTAGCACGATGGTCAACTACAAATTACAGAACTGCCACTGTGTTGCTGTCAGTACTGCCTGTTGCCTGGCTCACCCTGTGGCTCGCCCTCTCAAACCCCTCGAAGGGGTTCTAATGTAGCCTGTCAGTCTGCACGAACGCCATCGGATCATCTTGCAGTGCTTGCTACGAATCCCAGAGCATCTTTTACTGGTACATCAAGCTGCATTTCTGTGGCTCTTGCTCGGTACACCCTGTAGCTTGGCCCGTCTTCAAGGCTTCGCACAGCCTGCCCAGACAGGAACTACGGAGCCTGCAACTCACTTTCACATTGACAAATCTCTACTTTTGTTATTTCTAGCAGCAACAGCGTGCACACTTTGCTTGGCGACTTGGCATGATGCAACAGACTCAGCAGCAGCAGTTGAGCTAGAAACAGCCGCTGTGTTTGCTGCGGTCAGCTCAAGCAAGCCGTTTGACGGTCTGAGAAATATCGGGAGGCTTTACCTGTAGATGTTGCAGGCATGGTGGCGGATTTGCATGCCTAGCTTGCAGACCCCACCTGCTGCTGCTGCAACTGCTGTGCTGCCACCTTGGACTGCATGCACACCATTGCAGGGCGAGGCTACAGCAGGCATTGCAGCAATGCCTATAGCATTAGACCACCCAGCGTTCAGCACAGACCCTCGCATCCTGTGCGCAGCAGCTTGCACATGCAAGGCGTGGCGGGAGGCAGTGTAACAGTGCGGCGGCTGCAATGCAGTAGTGGAGCTGTCCCCCGGTGCATCGGTGCCGCTCCTGAACAGTTTTGCGCGTTGGCTGTTAAAGCATGCTGCGTTGGACAGCAGCATCACCATTTTCATTCCTAATTTTGCACCTCAAGATGTTGGTGAGGCCCACTTGGAGGCGGCACAGCTGCTGCTGCAGCAGGCCTTGCAGTCGGCTGCAGCTCTACCAGCAGCTGCAGGTGTGGCAGCATCAGCAGTAGCAGCTGGGCAGAACACTGCTGCTGCAGCTCCTGCTGCGCAGCAGCAGCAGCAGCGCATGCGCCTGCCCGCCATTAGCAGCATCACCCTGTCAGGCTGTACAGGCATGCTGGCTGCACTGCCAGCACACAGCCTGACACACCTGGACATCAATGAGCTGGGTCATCCAGTAAACGACCCAGCTGCGTCGGCAGCACTGGCGCGCCTCACCAACCTGCAGCGGCTGCGCGCACAGATTTACGGGGGCCCTTACAGCTGTCTGGCAGGCGTGGCGCAGCTGACTCGGCTGACGTGGCTGGAGGTTGATTACTGGGACATTTTCAGTCCCAGCCACTGCAGCAGCTTCTGGCTCAGCCACTGCCAATGCGAGTGCTGAACCTTGGGGTTTACGTTGGGCTGCCTCTGTTGGACCTGTCACACCCAACACAGCTCCAGGAGTTCAGCTACCACGGTTCAGTCCTGCTCGATGCAGTCTTCCCTGCACAGCTGCAGCAGTTGCAGCTTTAGTCTGTGAGCAACGAGAAGATGTTGCAGGCAGTGCTGCAGCTACAGCAGCTTCGGCGTCTGACACTCAGCGCTATAGGTTTGTTTAGCACGGCAGAGCCACTCCTGTCCCGTCTGGCACAGCTGCCGGCCCTACAGCAGCTAGTGCTACACTACGCAACACTGCAACCGGCAGCAGCCACAGCAGCCACGTGGCCGCAGGTACCGCAGCTGTGCGAGCTTGCAGTCCTTTCCATGATCAGAAGCTCAGCAGGCAGGCGTGGCAGGCCGTCCTCAACGGCGTGGCAGCATCTGCCAACCTCACCAAGCTGCGGCTGGAAGCTGGTTGTTGGGGCGACGGCGATGAATCTGAGGATGGCACAAGGAACACTTCGTGCACAAAGCTGGCAGGCCTAACAAAGCTCAAAGATCTCACCATCTGTTCCCGAAGGGACGGCCCCCCATCCAATGTGCCCGGTGATGCGCTGGCACTGACGGCACTCACCGGCCTGACATGCCTGGCGCTGGCACATGCTGGTGCTGGTGTGGGTGATGAGGCAGCAGCAGCGCTAGCCGGCAGCTGCCGGCAGCTGCGCCACCTGGACCTAGGTTACTGCAGCTTGGTCAGCATGGCATGCCTGGCCAATGTGGCCCACCTCACGCAGCTGACAACGCTGCGGCTGGCAGGTCACAGTGGGCTGACACATGACGGTTTGATGCTGCTCACGGGGCTGAATCGCCTGCAGAACAGGAAGTAACCAAAGACGTGACGGATGAAGTGGCGGAGAGCTTCTGGGCAGCAGTGAGGGGCTGACAGCTGTGAATCTGTGTTGGGTTGACTTGGGCCCTGCTGTTCAGCAGCAGCAGCCGCAACAGAGGTATGTTGAACGCGCAGGGGCTGCTTTGCTGGCGGCAGCAATGTGTGGTAACACTGTAAGCATGTTGTGGTGTTTGGTTACGCAGCGGCAGCGGCAGTGGGTGTGCGAGCATCTTTGTGTCTGCAGTGTGTGCTTTGCAGCAGTAGGTGAGGATGGGTGTGTGAGCCTTGTTCGTCCTGCAGGAGCAGCAGCAGCAGCAGCAGCCGTGAAGGTGTCTGGGCAATTTGCAGCTTGCTGTTTGATGGCAGCATCGCTGAATGCTTGTGTGGCCTGCTGATGGGCAGCACTGCCGGTAGCTGTTGTGACGTGTCTGTGGGCTGTGTCTGGGTTGCGGTGTACACCGCAAACATGTTTGCGGCAGGCAGCGTGTGAGCCAACCAGCTGTGAAGCAACCGTGATGCTAGGGTGCAATTTGATTGGCTATGAGCCGCTTGGGGTTGTAGTTTGAGACGTGGGTACCCACCGGTGGCCTGCAGCTTCAAGCTGCAGCTTGCAGCAGCGGCAGCAGCAGCCGCAGACTTTGGTGAGTCAGCGAGCAACCCTTGGTTGATCTGTAAGCAACCTTCAGCGTGGCAATCAACAGCAGAAGCTGTGAGTGGTTGTGTCTGCAACGCCTGCTGTTTTGCTCATGAGCTGATCAGCGGCTGTGACTGCATGTAGCAGTTACAGGCACTGCACAACCTGGCAGGTTGCAGGGACCACGAGTAAGTGTGTGGGCAGCTTCTTGCTGACCCGTTGGCAGCACTTTCAGTGTGGCATTGCTGGCGTGTTTGATTCATTATGTGGTTGGCTGTCTGACGTCAACAGATTGAAATGAAGTCCAGCATTTTTTGGCTTGGGGCTTCAGAATGGGTTTGGTTCAGATGACTGCAGCCCAATGCTGCGTGCCGCCCGTTTCTGCGGGGTTCTCTGCGATCGCGACTGGACAGGCTGCGCTGCATGTGTGGCCGGAGGGCGGGTGTCGAAAGTCGGGCCGCTCGGGCTACTGTCATTGTCACTGGCGCTGTCGTCTACTGTGTGAATTGCAATAAAGGTGCAGTGCACCTGTATGACGGTAATCCTTTGATGCCGGCCAGCTTGCCTGCATGGCGGCACACTCGCAGCACAGGAGAGCTTGAGCGGGCCGCTCCTAGTCCATCATTGCTCTGAAGGTGTGGCGTTGTAAAAGGTTGAAGAGAGGACACCTTACAAAGCACAATGCAGCAAATGCAGCATTCACATTGCTAGAATGGGGCCCCTGCCACCATGGCTGAACTGTCGTCCTCATGGACCTCTGCTTCTCCTTGCTAGTTCCACCTGCATCAAAAATAATTTTTGTCAGTGCTGCTCACGGCCATGATCCGGGGAGCGAGCATTGACGGTCTGCGAGTCTTTTGCAGGCCGCTTGAGGTAGCCCGCCAGATGCCCATACAGATCCAAAAGGTGCCAGTAACACTGCTCCAAAAGGTGCCAGTAACACTGCTGCAACAGGTGCCAGTAACACTGGTGTGCCACATCGGAAGCCAGCTTCTTGCACCATCGGATTTTTTACAAACAAGCAGGAGAAGCAGAGAGGTTTTTATATTTTGGGTCTGAATCCCGGTCCAACCGCCCGTGGCTGGGCTAAAGAAGCAACTGGAATTGACGAATTTGTGCGGGTGGTTTCGATCGCCCAAACAATGAAGAAGAAACTGGGTACAATTACAAGAAACCCTCATGAGCAAAATAACGGCTCGCTGGGCTAGTGCCTGTGGCAGGTTCAGTCCTGTACTACTGTATTGTCTTGTATTGTAAACAAGTTGTGATGGGGGGATGCAAGTTGCCGACCGTTACTCACTGATTGTGTGTTGCTCAGCAATAGGCTGTGCTACTGCTGCTGGTCACAGTTTCTACTGGCTTGATCTTTGCTGCAACGGGCAATATATGACAATATGCATTTCCCCGAAGCCCAGAAGCCGTTTAGATCCGTTCTTTTACATGATCGTCAGTCAACTTTTCACCAGCAGCGGCGCCAATCCTCAACGGCAGACCGTATGGTTGGTGACTCCCAACACTTGCAGCAGCCCAAACAAGCCCACAACTGCCCATACACCATGCGCTGCTGGATGGCACGCTCCATTGGCGGAAAATCAACCCTTCAACTGTAGCTCGCATTGCACGCTGTCAATGGAGGCGGCCTGCAGCGGCAGTACAACTCTGCTGCACAGCAGTGCAGGCCCGGGCGCACATGAGCAGTCTGGCAACTACTGCGGGCAGCAGCCGCAACACACTCACTAGTGAAGCCGCCGAGCAGCCACCAGTTCCAACTCACCGCCTTGTACACACACAACTGCTGTGACTGTGCAACAACAGTGGTTGTGCAGCCCTGCGTCTCGATGCTGGTCATATATAAATAATGTGCAAACCCAGCCGCCAACCTGGCAACGCATTGGGCTGCGAGTCCAGCCATTCCAGCAGCCCACTGACCAGCTGCCCAACAACCCGCCAACATATACTTCAGCCCTAACCTACAAGTGACACCGTGCAACAAATAATGTCCTGCACAACAGCCTGTACAATGGATCTGTGAGACATCCCCAGTTGTGTGTGCCAACACAGCAAAAGCACACGTGGCAGCCGGGCCAAACAGCACGCCCTTCACCTTGAAACGCACTGCAGTCCACCACACACTGCAACAACTAGGCGCTCTGCTGGGACCAAGTTGCACAGCCTGTAGCGCCAGGTGTGCTTGCCAACAGAACACCCTGCTGCACGAACGCCACGCTAGCTGCTGCTTGAACAGCGGCAGCGCAGCTGTTGTCGGACGCACTTGGGACCAACAGCCCATTTCGCAGGCTGTTGCAACACAGTTAGGGTCAAACACTAAGCTCACAACACCTACGCTCCTGCCTGCCAAAACACACATGTGCAGCCATGCACCCACATGTCCCAACGACAATCTGCACGCCTCAATGGCCGTGCTGCATGCATGTCCAGCAAAAAAACGAACATGTTTGAACTGCGCCGACTCAGTGCTGCTACTGCCTGCCTGCCTAGAAATCGTCGCTCCAGAGTTCACTGCCTGCATCATCGCTGGGCTCCTCGAGCTCAGCCATGTTAACCTGCAGCAAAAGGCAGCAGCAGCGGCAGCAGCAGCAGCAGCAGAGAGAGAGAGAGAGAGAGAGAGAGAGAGAGAGCAAGCAAACACGTCGATAGAAGCACAAGCAGACCTCATTTGCAGCAAAGCCTTGACTCCTGCGCATGCACACACGCACTCCTAACACCGCTGCACACCATCCAAATTGAACAACTCGTTGCGGACAGCCTGAGAGCCTCTGCTGAAGCAACCTTAAGACTAAGCAGGGCATGCACTCAAAACGCCACAGCAGCAGCATCAGAGTGCGCACCTGGTAGCGCAGGACGCCGCCAATGCCTCCAAAGCCGCGGCAGAACTGGCTGCCCTCCTGAGACCTGCAAGCAGGCAGAACACGCAGCACAGCAGCAGCAGCGACTTTGATTACACTCGGCACACATCACACCGCAAGGCAAGTGGGATGTGCCACAATCGCGCGCTCTGCGCTTCAAACGCTACATGCGGCACTGCAGACACACCAGCTGCCAGGTTAAAAAAGCAGCTGGACCCAAATCCTGCAAACACGCTGTTGCAAGCCTTGTGCGCACGCCCTGATCCGATCGCCGGCAGCAACACCCGTGTTCGCTCACTTGTTGGTGATGAACTCCAGCGCGCAGCCAAACTTCTTGTAGTTGTTGGCGAGCCACTCCAGCAGCGGCTGCTTGTCCTGCACCTCCAGCTCGCCGCCGCTCTCCTTGTCCTGCAGGGGTGAAGCACCACGCACCACGGTCCTGTTGGTACATCTGCAGGGGGTGACTGCCGCAGCTAGGCATTGTCAAAGCCGCCCCACGAGACACACACAGCTTGTTCCCAGCTCCCATGTCCTGCACAAGCCAAGCCAAGTAAGCAGCCAACAGCCTGCAACGTCAACACACGCAACCATGCCTGGCATGGATGTGGATTGCGCACGCAGCAGGAGGCGGGCAAGAGTGCGGCAAGTTGCGACATGCTGCGACCTGACACCCCAGCCTTGCGGAAGCTCCCGCCCCACCTTGAAGTGTGCCGGGTTCTTTGCGTCCTCGCTGGTGAGGTGCTTCACCTCCACCGTCTGTGTGGCGCTGTTCATCAGCTCATACCTGGGCACGCAAACAGGCAGCAGCAGCAGCAGCAGCCAGCAGCAGCAGCACAGGGGACGTCACACAACACCCAAACAGAGCAGAAGCGAAACCCACAGGGGTAGAGGTGCTCCCCTCCCGCGGCTCGTCGCCGCCTGCATGAACAGCTGCACAAGGCGGCATCCTGTTGTGTGCGGCTGTCCGAGGTCATCTGCTTTCAGGGAGTGGGCGTGCCTGTTGACACCAGGCAAGGCAGGCCCTGCCCGCCCTTCACGCCCACATACCCCACCACACGCCAGCAGCAGCTCAACCCGCCGGCAGAGACCCCCCCCGGCACCACGGCAATGCACACGCGGCCGCCACACCACCAGCATGGGACCATGGCGCTCCTCCCAATCTGGCGATCGGCAGCGCTCCTCCCAATCTGGCCGACTTTCTCTTATACTTCTTCTTAAACTTTTTTTCCTTTGACGCACCTGTCAAAGTCCAGCGCCTCCCACACGATGAGCGTCTCCACGGCGCCCATCTCCAGGCAGGCCAGCGTGTCCTTCACGCTGAACACAAACTTGCCGGTGTCCTGGCTGATCTCGTCGAAGAACTTGCTGATGAGCCGCTTCTCCTGCACAAACTTGACGTTGCTCAGCATGTCGGCCGACAGCTCGATCGCCTGGTTGAAGCCGTTCTCCCCACCTGTCGGCCAGACGATGCGCGCAGCACAGCACCAACTGTGGCAGGGTGCCTGCAAGGAGGGACTGGCGCTGCCTAGGGACTGGGGAGGAGAGTGTGCATGTTGCGGCCTGATTCAGCGAGTGTTGCCGCCTGTCATGTGGCTGCAGGATGATGCTTAGGCAGCAGTTGCCAAGGTTGGAGGCCACAGAGTGCATGCCAGCCCAGCCGACTCCGTGTAACCAGAGCAGAGGTTTGCAGGACGAGAACACATGGGAGGGTGAGAGTGCCAGCTGGATCGCCTGGTTACCACGAGAATCCGTACACAACACCTGTGCGGCTAGAGAAAAGGAACAACATCCGCTGGGTGTGGCGTGGGGTGTGGGGCAGACGCGAAGCAGCTTGGGACCGCTGCACAGCAGAGCTGGTGGGTGCCAGGCACTCCTAGCCGCCCGCTGAGGCGACAAATAACAAGCTTGCCAGCGCTCAACCAGAGTTACGTGGGAAGTAACGAAACTAAAGGTCACATTGGAAGCAAGCAACAAAACTGAAAGTGACATGTGATGTTACCAGCTGTGATGCGTAGCCAGGCCACATACGAGGCCATCCCAGGTCGAGTAAGACATACACGTTTGTTTTGCTGTGCTGCACATGGTGATTGAAGAGCGGAGTTCTCCTCTGCGCTTGCACTCTCTCGCTGGGAACAGTGTAATTGAACTGAGCGAGTGCTGACCAAGGCTGACGACGACGATAGTGCTGGAAGCATCAACAAAAGTTGCCATGTTACATGTGAAGGGTACTGTGGCATGTGGCCAGGCCTGTGAAGAGAGGGCCGACCGTGGGAATGGGCCGACCCAAGTGCGAGGCTGGCAACGTTGCTGTGGGGCCGAGCCATTTCTTCAGCATGCCATGGAGGAGGCAGCGGACTTGGTATTCGGCCCCGTACTGGTGCAGATTCTGTTGCACTGCAGCATTTTACGTAAATGAAACCGGGATTCGAAAGCTGTGGAGTTCGCAGGAATCGAACTGGGCACCTTTCGGTCCGAATCGCCATCTGCTGTGCAACGGCAGTCAAGTGTGCTTCATGCCGGTATGTGCAAATCCCTTTCAACTTCAAGCCGAACATATGCTCACCGTACGAAACGTCCACCACTCCCAGCACCACTGCCTGCAACCGTGGGTCAAACATGTCACTTTGACTGAGCTCCGTCTTGAAGTCAGCAGAGCCGCTCAGCACAAGGCCTGATACGTTGGGCTTGTCGTTGGTGATGTACATTTGCGTGGCCAGCTCAGCAACCTGCAGTGCATTACAGGAGAAGTTGCAGGGCACAGTGGCAAGCAGGCTTGCATGTTGGTGCGGCCAACAATGTGAGCGCCGGCGGATCTGCATCTGCACTGCCAGCTCAGCAGATGTGCAACGCAGTCACTGGGCATAGTCCTGAGAGCCCTAGTCAGCAGCGAGCGTGCCATGTGCAGCACTCTAATGACCTGCACCTGTGTGTCACCAGCTCGCACTCCTGCCACGCTCACTGCAACATGGTGCAGCGTTGTCCTTCCTAGTCATTCAAGCACAGTCCTGCGCAAAGTCCTGGTAACTTAAGTGTGCTGCGTAGCTGGCATTGCAAGCACCGAAGCAGTGACATGCTCAGGCGCTGTGTGATGTGTGAAGGCGGGCGAAACGCTGGCCGTGCGCCTCTCCCACACGAGTCTGTAGGCAGGCACGCACCTTGCGCACGTAGTTGTGCCGCTTCTCCATGCGCAGGCGCGCGAAACGCAGCGCCGACTGCCCTCCCCTGCCGTGCTTCTTGGGCAGGTCCACCGTGAACTTGTGCAGGATCTCACGTGTGTTGCCCGACAGCGTGCCAAACAGCGTACCGTTGCCGTCCATTACAATGAAGCCGTACCTGCACAGTCACACGATGTTGTTACAGCGATTAATACCAGATACGCAATCCTTGTGTTGAGCTGATGTCCAAACCCTGACTGGGCAACTGGGTGATGGTGCCAACCAAGCGCCCCTGGATTCTACTCCGTTGCAGAACCAAATGATCTTGCAAATATCAGAAAACAGTCAACCCCTCACACCAGCGCGCATGGACATGTCACATAACATAAAATAACAAAGGCACATAACACCTACTCACTCAGACGGGCCGACCCCTCACACCACCGTGCATGAGCGCGCCGCACAGCGTGTCAAAACAAACATGCGGAGGAGTTGCTCACTTGTTGTCGCTCTCCAGCAGCTCGCTGAGCGCTGCTGTGTGGAACTTGTTGTCGCACATGTAGAGCGAGGTGTTGATGGGCTTGAACGGCTCAAAGTCGATGTTAACCTTCTTCTCCTTGCCCTCCTCGGTCATGACCATGCCGGTGTACACCACAAGCCCGTTCGGCGGCAGCTGCACAGGCGACGCAACACCACAGAACGGCAGAGGAAAGAAGAAGAAAGCAGGTCAACGCACGAACAGTGTGCCAGAGTTTGTCGTGACCATGCTTATGCACACCGCCAGCCCAACTGGCGGCAGCTGCAACGACACCAGTCAAGGAACAGGGGGACGTAGCGGCCTGTTCATGACTGGATGCCTCAACTCCTTGCCCTCAGAGCTTGCGCACACCACCAGAGCATTGGCCGGCAGCTGCACAGCAACACGTTAAAGGATGACCTGACATATGGACGCGCCCTGGTGCACAGCCTGAACAGCTGCTGCGCTGCTGTGCGCTGCCGTGCGCGCTTTTACTGCTCATTTCCTTCCACACTCATTACTCGAGCAGCACTTTCGAGCAGCATTCGCAGCAGTAGCGGCCTCGCAGCTGCATGCACACACCCTGTTGTAGAGCTTGAGTCGCTGCTGTGCTGATGTGATGGCTCCGAGCACTGACAGCCTGTTCACGCGCGACTTGATGTTGGAGGCTGTGCCGTACTCATCGCCAAGCATCTTCTGCACCCGGGAGATCTGCATGGGCCAGCAGCATGGCAGCAGCAGGACACATGCGGAGTAAGGCTGCAGCGCACGTGACACTGCAGTGCGGGGACATGCAACAACTCCAACGCCAGGGGCCACGGATGCATCGATGGTCTGGGCATGCAGCTCTGCGCCAGGCAACAGGGAGAGAAGCGCTCAACAATAATAGACAGCAGCAGGGCAAGCCATGGCTGCTGCCCTTGTGTTGCTGGGCATTGAGCAGGTCTGTGTGCTGCGGCAGATCACGCACATGTGCGCGGTGCTCCTCTGCTGCTAGACTGCACAGCAGTGCTCTGGTGATGATGAGGCAAGGCCTAGCTACAACAGCCACAGACGCCACTGCAGTTGCTGCTGCATGTGCTGCTGTCCGTGCCGTTGCTTATACGCCATCCCTGCCTGTCTGTCGCCTGACCTGTGCTGCACGCTCATAAGCTGCTACTGCTACATTAGCAAAACCATAATGCCAACAAAGATGATGGGATGGGACGCAGTTTAAGAGGCAGCAGCAGTGCTTTCACCTTGGCCTTCAAACAACAACAAGATGATGGCAAATCACGCAAACCCTGCGCGACGCCGTTGCTGCTGCTGCTGCCGCACCTTGTCTTGACTGTGTATTGAGCACATCAGGTTACCTTGATTCCATTGAGTGGTCGCAAGACAAGGCTGATCATGCTCACCTGCAGCACCTTCAGTGCCAAACCTGCACTGCCCCGCATCTGCTGCTGCTGTTGCTGCTGCTGCTGCTGCTGCTGCTGGGTGGTTAATAACACGTTCCAACCCAACTTGCCTGATCCTTTGGTGGCAAGATGAGGCTAATCATGCTGGTGCCGTTGCCACGAGCAGACTCCAGAGCCTTGATCAGGCGCTTCACCTGCGCGTTTCAGGGATCGCAGCACTCATTTGCAAATGAGTGTATTGATCTTGCAAGGGCCCAAGCCAGCAACACTATGGCATTAATGCTTGATTGCACTGGTTGCATAATACGTTTGCTCCCCAACAAGGTATGCAATGATGTGGCATGAGCTTGCCCTGCTGCACCTTTGAAGGCTGTGCAACGCTTGCAATACTTCCATTTCCAAACAAAGGCCCAGCCGCACGCACAAGAGTGCAAGATGCTGAGGTTGACGCTCCTCCTGCCGATAGCGCAGCTGCAACTGCTGATGCAAGCCAAGGCAATGCCTGGTTGAATTGTGATGCATTGCAGCTGCCAAGAACGCACCTTCCACATCTCCACTGCAGGATGTGTTGCGCATCAGGCCAGGGGCAGGACAGCAATTGCACAATGCACATGTAGTCAGCTGCGTCAACGGCACGAGCGTGTGACACAAGCACTTGGCTGCATGATTGCTAACGCACAAATGCTGATGCACAGCTAGTAACAGGCAGCATGCATTTCAAGCTTGCAGCAGCAGCTGCTCCATACAGCAACAAGCACTGGCATAAGCTCGGTGGCAACCAGGACAGTAGACCAGCTATGGTGACAGGAAAAAGAACAACTAGAGCTTTCCTCATCCCCATGCAGCCCAGGCACGCTGGCGAGGAGCAGCGTCATACAAATGGTGGGCACAGGCCGGCCCGGATCCAACACTGCGCTTATGGCTGTTGTAACATCTTCTTACCCTGCCTGTCTGTATCATCTTGTGCGTTTTTATCTGCCATGGCTGCTGCTGCTCCTTTCGCGCTGCTCTGGCAGGTGAGAGGGAGCTGGCCGCCCCACGAAGGCGCTAATGATGTGTGCAGCGATCTTCACTGACAATGGTTTCTGACCCACAACGTCAGAACCAGTACACAAGCAAGGCCCTCAGGGCCGAGCTACAAAGCAGACGCCGCACAAATGAATCACAGCTCTTGCTGAACAGGCTCGTCAAAAAGATCACTTGTGCAGGCGTCGATGGAGTGCTATGGATTGCAGTGTGAGGAGCCCAACACGCAAATAACACTTGCCTGACCCATCCAGCTGCTGGCGTTGGTTGCCATGATCAGTCACAACAGGAAGTGTAATCATTCAAGCCTCACAAATAAATAATGTTTCGCGCACTCAGCGAGCTTTCAGGTTACTGACAGCGATCTTCAGGGTCATCCTGTTCACAAGACCTGCACTGGCTGGCATTAGGCAAGCAGCCAGGCAACACAAGATATGGCAGCATGCCCCCTGAACAAGGGACGTGTAAATGCTATACGCAATACTATACATTCACCCCTGGCTGTGAAACAAGGCCAGCAACATCAGCTTGCACACAAACCAAACCACCGACAGCAGCAGCTCTGCTGGGATGCAGTGACATGTACTGCTGGTACTGCCGTCTCTATCTGTCTTTCTAATGAACCCTGGACTGTACAGCCCAGTTTCAGGAGCACGGCTAGAGCTGTCGCCTAATCCTTATACATTTGGATGTCTTCATTTGTTCAGGTCTGCCATGCCCAGCACTGTGAATGCAGACCGACAGCCCGTGATGTGCCCAGTGTGTCAGTCATCATCCAGGCTGCTGCTGCTGCTGCCCATGTGCTTCCTCTCAACGCGCCGCACCTGCGTATGACAGGCGGCAGCAGTAGTAGGGCATGCGTTGGCCAGCCGTGCCAGATGTGCACCTGTCGCTGCAGCAACAGGCAGCTGGCGGTCTCACATAAACACAAAGTGAATTTGTGTGCATGCAGTGCTGTGTCCTTTCACAACAGTAGGGAAGAGAGAGGAGGCCTGCTCATCTCGACTGGTTCAGACCTGCAGCATGTGATGCACAGATCATTAAGTGTGCAGGCTGGCACAGTGATGCATCGGCAAGCTACACCGTCTGCCGTGATGCGTCAGCAACAGCCCACTGGGATCATGAACACAGTGAGCGAATGGCGCGAGATTGGTCTTGCGTTTAACTGCATCAGCGCCACACCAGAGCCAGCATATACAAAATCGACTGCCTCACCCTCACCTGGATGGTCATCATCATATGATGATGCATGTTGACCATTCAAGCCATGGAGTCAACGCCATAGCGTCAACGCCATCGGTCCCGCCCGACAAGAGCGGAAGGGAGAGGAGCCTCACCTGAATGGTGTGTGTTGATGCGCTGCGCCAGATCGGCCGCTTGCCGCTCTGCACAAGCGCCACCACCTGCGTCTTCAGCAGGTGGCCGCGTGCCACCAGCTGGGCGATTGCGGCATCAATGGTGGCTTCCGCGTCATCCGTGAACTCCAGCAGCAAGGGGATGACGCCGTGGTACAGTGCCAGGTGTCGCTGCACCTGAGCGTCATCTGCTTGCAGGAAATGCAGTGGATGACAACGCCAGGGGAGTAGGGACAGCGGGCAGGATGAGTGAAAGGTGCAATGTGTGCATTGTGTGTAGCGCTCAACTCACAAGGGCTGTGCATGTTGTGCCGTTGCGGAGACTGGTGGGGCTAGTAGAAGCTGAGCAGTGGTGTGATGTCCCAACACTACTTGAACTGACAAGCTGGCAGCAGCGGTGCATGAAACAGCCCCTCACTTGTGCAGCACGAGTCACCTGTGAATGCGAAGACCGTTTTGTTGGGCCTGTAGTGGCTGAGCAGCGCGGGCATGCCCCCCTTCTTGCTGAACACCAGCAGCGGCGCACCCACGGTGTTGGCCATGGTGGTGCTGTGGTAGGCTGCAGCACAGGGCAGATGTGCAGCAATGGGCCAGGTCAGTCAGCAGGCAGGCAGGTTGCGGTGGGCTTGCATGATACATCATTTTGTGTTGAGTAGCAGCGGCGTGCTGCTGCAGTGTCGGCAGCTTGTGTGCTGTGGCAGGCTGCAGAGCAGGGCGGAGTGCCGTGAGTGTTGGGCGAGTGCGGCGAGGACCAAGCCGCGCACGCATCTTGGCCTGAACCGGATGCAGGCATGTTCAGCGGTGGTGCATGCAACGCATCAGTGGGTTGGCTGGGCATGGGTGGTGCTGCGGCAGTGCAGGGTGCAGCAGGACCTGAGTTGCAACAAAATCTGTGCCGTTGACAGGCGTCGCAGCGCCAACAGGCTTGGGAAACAAGCCTGAGCCACAGAGGCATCATCTGTGCCTGAAACAACCGTTGATCGACATGCACCCTCTGAGAGCAAGGGGGCATGTGGCCAGCAAGCCCGCCGCTTGCCTCGCTGCTGCTGGCAGCACCGCAGCTGCACAGCGGCGCACACGTCAGGAGAGACAGCCGCTGCAAGCATGGCGCGCCGTGGGCACCACCGTGACAGTGCGCGCCATGCTTGCAGTGGCCATCTCTCCTGGCGTCCTTGAAAATCGCAGGTGATTGCACAGTTCCCTGACGCCCCAGTCAGCCTGCTCACCAAACATCTCGGAGAGCGCCGCGTCGGATGGCCCGCTTGCGCTGCTGCTGCTGCGCCTGCTTGGCGGAGTCACCCAGTCTGCAGCAGGCACTCGACCAAGCGCAGCGACAGAGAGCGAGCAGTCTAGCCGTCTGGACGCGCACGACATCTGGCAAGTTTGCAGGAACAGCGGCAGCTGACGTGCACGTGGATGCCTGTTGCTTGCTTTTGGCTGGGAGCGGTGTGATGATGCTTGCTGTGATCAGGGCCAAGGCCTGAGCAAATCGCGCTAGGAAAGAGATGAATTTGGAGGTAAATCTGCAGCCCTGCTGCCAAGCACCCAGGCATGCATGCCAGTAAGGAAGTCTATGTGCTGATGCAAGCGCACACACACCAGCCTACCACGCTGCAACAACAGCTGGCTTGAAGCAGACCCGCAAGCAATGCAGCCACGCCTCGCCCATGCTGTGCTGCTGACGCAGCTGCGTCAGCTTACACCTTGCGCCCACACCACACCACGTGTTGTCTTTTGTAGCGCCTCTCAGCAACAACGACAAACTCGCCGATTGCGTGCCGCACCTACCTATGGGCGCCGACTCATCAGTCCCAAAGCGGCGGGCACCCTGCAGAACACATGTGAACGTGCAGCAGTGACAGGTCAGTGCCGAATTACAGTTGTTGTGCTGTTGTGACAGCCGCCAGGTGTCCTGGCATGTGCTTGTAGCTGTGTGGCACCGCGCAGCAATGGCTGCGATGCTGTGTACATGCGGTGGTGAGCCCAGGTGTGACCATCATGCAAGGAGAGATGGCAACCATCAGGACAGCTATGATGCCGTCTGTTGAACCTGCAGCTTATGCAAGCTGCTGTACTTAGCACCACAACAGCAGCAGCAGCAGCAGCAACCAATGCAATCCGATGCTGTGCATGTGATGCCACGTTTGTACTCGCATGCCACCTTCACCTGGTAGCGCGTCATTGCTGCCTCCGTCCTGAGTGCCACAGTACTCTGCACAGCAACCGCCTTGAGCGGGAACTTGCCTGCAAGACATGGCCATCAGGCCACACAGCACGTGGCAGATGTGAAACAGACTCAGCCTGCTGCGACGAGCGCAGCTCCAACGCACCACCCCAGAGACCTGCAGCACACGCACAAACCCTGAGGAGGCGCGCATGGCCTGAGCATTCTACAGGCTGGTGGGTGCTGAGACTTCAAGGAGGCAGCTGAGGCGCATGTGTGGGTGCTTCTCACAGCGCAGCCACACGTACGTGTGTATTGGTGGAGCCGCCCGCGCTCACCGTAGGCAGTCTCTCCGCTGAGCATGATGGCGTCCGCTCCCTCCCGCACAGAAATGGCGATGTCGCTGACCTGCACAGCGAATCAGCACAGCGTGCAGCACAGCATGCAGCACAGCATGCACATACCACTTCAGCAACGATCAATCGAGCAAAACTGGCCCACAGCCACACAACAAGCCCGTGCTAAAGGCTTGTGAACCAGGACCGAGAGCAACAAATAGTGCGTATTCACCTTCCCCAACAGTCACGCTGCCTTCACACATCAGCAGCAACAGACATCCACACCTGCAAACCGGGCTGGCACCCCACGGACAAAAACACTCTGGTGCGTGTGTTGAGCAAGCAGAGTGTGGTGTGTGCCATGTGACAGGACACAGCACTGCATGCATGCGAAGGACTGCCCTTCAGCTCACCACCCTCCCGCATGCAAGCGCTGATGACGCTGGACTCCCATGGTAAACGACGTTGACGCTGAACGCACAGCAAACACATAGTAAACACCAGTCCAAGCAAGGAGCTTCAGGGGCACCGGCCCTTCCAAGTCCAAGGAAGCACACAAGCTTGATGGCTGCTCATGCACACCCCAATCATTTAGACGACTAGAATGAAGCTGAAGCCCAGCAGGCAAGCACAGCGCGTGCGCACCTCTGCGCGCGTCGGCGCCGGGTTGCTGACCATGCTCTCCAGCATGTTGGTCGCGACGATGACCGGCTTACCGCGCCGTCGGCAGCCCTGGACGATCTGGTTCTGCCAGTACGGCACGTCTTCCAGCGGCAGCTCCGCGCCCAGGTCCCCGCGCGCCACCATGGCGCCATCCACGGCATCCAGGATCTCCTCCAGCGCCTTCACCGAGTCGGCGGACTCGATCTTGGCCAGCACCTGCACAGAGGCCGCCAGCAGTCGATGGGTCCGGCGTCAACAGTCGCTGAGGCCTTGGTGAAGGCCATCACAGGGTCGCAGACTCAATCTTGGCCAGCACCTGCACAGAGGCCGCGCCGGTGACGCACTGCCAGTGTCAATCAATGGGTCCGGCGTGGACAGCGGCCAAGACCTCAGTGGAGGCCATCACAGGGTCAGCGGACTTGATCTTGGCCAGCTCCTGCACGAATCCAAGCCAAGCAGCGGATTGCATGCCATCCGGTGGCAGCTTCCACACGAATGCGCCTGAGCCGTGTTGATTCGCCTGCATGCCTTGGAACGGCACGCGCACTGCCGGCTGGAAGCAGCAAGACATACGCGTTACACATGGCGTGATGCGTCTCCAGGACGGCCGCAATGCTGCACGGCAGCAGCTGCCAACAGCAAGCACCAATCCACACCCGCCACAGCTAGGCCAGCAGCAGCAGCAGGAACAGCAGCAGCATGCAACCCCACACCTTGTTCTCGCTGCCCTGCCGGGGCCACCGCATACTATGTGTAGCAGCCAACAGACTGGGCACAGACTGGACACAGGCAGCTGTGACCCAACATGCTGCACCCTGTGAAGCCAGACGTGCTGGTGGCCGCGTTGCAGGGTGGACACCTCATATAGGGAGCGCAGCAGGCCGCCACTTCGCTGCTCAGCAGCAAACGAGCTGCGCCGTCCATCTGCTGCTGCGTTGGCACAGCAGCAGCATATGCCGTCACCCACCCACCTTGACCCTGCTGCCCTGCGCAGCCAGCCACTGCTTGACGTCCAGGATGACCTGTGCGTCCTGCGGCGGGAATAACGGCAAGCAGCAGCCGAGGGCCAGGCCACACACCCGTGTCAGGCGGCGCCAAGGTTCGCCCTCACTGTGTTGGCATGCACAGCATGCACAAGTCTCCAAACAGCTTTGTGGTACAGCGTCGGGGAAGCCCGGCAGGGAGAGGCTACGGTGCGGCAAGGCAAAGGCGCACAGAACACTGCATGTTGGATGGCACGCGCTGCGGCGTGCCTTGTGACAGGCATCGCAACAGAGCTGAACATGAAACAGAACACCCACATCCTCAGCTGGCTCAGCTACGGCTTGTCCGGAGCACTGAAGGCAAGCACATCCTGCTGGTGACAAACAGCGAACGGCAGTGCTTGCCAATTCCGGCCCTGCAGTTGAATTGCAGCATGAAGACTGCATTTGCCCTCGACTTTTCCAAAAACCCAGCAACTACAACCAGAGTGAACCCCAAAGTCAAATCCCTCAAGCCCCCGTCGCCTGACGGCGGCCCCTTCTGCCTGGTGCCACGCAGCAACGGCAGTGCTTGACCAGCATGGTAGCCCCATTTTTTTCTCAGTCCACTTAACAAATCACCCCCTCACCTTGACAAAAGATAGGGCAAAGTAATCCACGCCGGCTTCAACCCCAAACTTCAAGTCCAGCCAGTCCTTGTCGGTGATGGCGGGCAGGGTGGCGGACTTGCCGCGCACGTTGAGGTGGCGGCGCGACTCCAGCACACCAGCATCAACCGCCTCCACCTGCAGCAGCAGCAGCAGCAGCAGCAAAAGCAGCAGCAGTGGGTGAAGCGACATGTGCAGCTGAGTATGTTGGCAGACTAGTTGTGAGTGTTATGTTGGAACCTACCACGCCAGCATCAACTGGCTCCACCTGCAGCAGCAGAAGCAGCAGCAGCAGCAGCGGTAGGTGAAGCAACATAAGTAGTCGGGTGAGTGTGGCAGGCTAGCCGTGAGTGTTAGGCTAAAAACCTACCACACCAGCATCAACCACCTCCACCTGCAGCAGCAAGTGCTGACGCAACATCAGCTGGTGCAAAATGATTGCAGACTTGCGACGCATGTTGAGCAGGGGTCGCAACCACAGCAACGGGTCGGAGTCAAGGAGCCAAAGGTGCCTGCTGCTGCATAATGTGGCGACAGGTTTTGGCAGGGTGGTCAACATACCCGCCGCCAATACTGGGTTGTTTCGACCGGATCTCCGCCCAGATGCACCTGCCGCCATATGACAGACCCATTGAGGGCCACCAGCTCAAAAACATCCACAGCATTGTGACTGGATAGAAGAGGTTGCCAACCGGTGATTACGAGCCCTGATGTTGTTTGAATTAGCAGCAAGAGCTGCACAACTGAGCCATTGATATCAATCGCTATCTGGAGTCTGTCTTGCCCTGTACTGCTGAGCTTAAGATGTCAAGTGCAGCAACAAAGACCACGAGTATGGTTTGTGTCATTGCCGACCTTCAAGCAGCAGCAACAGACACTGAGGATGAGCTACATGTGACTTTCCACACAGAGGTATCAACAACTCCTGTTGATGGCGCAACAAATGCAGGCCAGCACCATGCTTCATAACCACACTCAACGTCAGCTTAACACGCGACACTACTGTTGCCAGGGCACGCCGGCAACGCCGTGCACACATTTTCAGCAGCTCGACATCGCAGAAGCCTCCAGCATCAAAAGTAAACACACGTGCACTGCTTACCAGAACATCTGTGTCCGTCTTGCCCCTGACCACGAAGCTGATGATGCCGCCGTCCACCAGCAGCTCGTCGCCCACGCTGATGTCATCAATGAAACCGTCATAGTTGACGGACACGCGGCTGCCCTTGCCGGTTTCACCTGCGCCACAGGCAGCAGAACAGACCAAAACAAGACGCAGGACAGGCATCGGCATTGGGCACATCACACACACACACACAGCGCATGCCGCTCGCCGGCTGTGCCTGTCTTAGCCAACCCTGCAGCACAGCAGATACAACAGCAGCAGCACTGGATCAAGGTGACAGACAGGCATGAGCACAGGCAGCAGCAGTACGCACGTGGCTGGTAACACTTCTGGCTTCTCTGTCAGGAAACTCTGGACGGTCAACCTGGGTAACGCTTTTCTAACAAGGCACTTGAGACCACCATGCCAGTTGCAACAACAGTGCTGGGGTGCACAGTGGCCATGAGCTTGCACCGTGCGTTCGCATTCTGAGCGTAGCCCTTGTGCCTGCGTACTCTGCTCCTACCCTCAATGATGGTGAATGTGTATTGCTGCCCCGGCTCCAGCAGAACTGGCTCTGCCAGGTCACCCGAGCGCACCTCAGGGCCCTGCAGGCAGCAGAGAAGTTTCAACTTCACGGCAACACAACAAGCGTGAAGGAACTTGCTTGCATGTGTGTACGGTCACCATTGCAAATGGTTTGAGCCACCCCAGGATAAGAACATAGCCAACACATGAACAAAGTGAAAGGAGGATCAACGCAGCGGTCACCATTGCCAATGGATTCAGCCACCCAGAATAAAAAAATAGCCAACACATGACCATGATGAAAGGAGAAACAACGCAGAACACAATATATCCTGACCACCTGGATGTTGTCTGTCACTCACTGCCCGCATGCAGGTAACCATGGTTTCTTTGCAAAGCAGTCAGCAAACTGCAGGAGGCCCCCTCCCACTGCAACGCTTTGGCCACAAGAAGGGCATAGCAGTAGATGCTGCTTCAGGTGCTGCACACCTCACTTCGTGCGTTCTCCACCCAGGGACTAGGCCAACAGCCCCTGTCAGCAGCCAACGGAAGGCACGACAAGAACCCCACAACAGAGGCAGCAACACTGTGCACGGTGCAGCCGGCTCTATCTGACAGCCGTTAACAGGTAAGCCTTTACTTCTGGCCCCATTAGGACTCACCTTTGAGCCAGCACAGTTGCAACACAGCCCCTAACGGTCGTAGTGTCCGCTGACACCAACTGCAGCTTGCAGCAGCCGCACAGCGCAACAACCTGCTATCAGCCTCATTCAGCTTGTGCACATGTCCACGCCACAAGTAGCTGGGTGCTTCGGCCGCTGGCGCCCCACCTTGGTGTCCAGCATGGTTGCAACGCAGCCTCTGCCGGTCGCATTGTAGGCACGCACCAGGTCGATCACTGCCTTGTGTGAGTCATGGCTGCCATGGCTCATGTTCAGCCTCGCAACAGACATGCCTGGGGATACATTGCAAGATGCAGCGGCAGGCGTTCAATCCGCACAAAGCAGCAGCCAGGTCGGCCGTCAGTGTGGCCATCGCAACAGCTGTGGCTGCTTGCAGTGCTTTTACGATGTGCGTTCCCAGGCAATGCCGTTGGACTGCTGCTGCTGCTGGCACAGGCGCCGACGTGACGCCCAGCAACAGTGGAGAGTAGCAACAGGAACTGTGCCAACCTCTGCGTGCTAGCATGCAGCGCTGCAACACCCCATGCTGTACACATGCCTTGTGCTGAGTTAATGCAGCGCTGCCTCCTAGCACGCAGAGGTTGGCACAATTCCTGCTGCTACTCTCGCTTGCTGGGCGTCACGTCGGCGCCTGAGCCGGCAGCAGCAGTCCAACGTTGCATGTAAGCTTTGCTGACGCGCCCCACTCGCTGCGACGCCCACTTCATGTAATGCAGGGCACGACTCACAGCAGTCCTGATTCCTGCCACAACTGCACACCTGCATCTGCTAGCTTGAACAGCTCTTCCCGGCTGCTGGTGGCTGGCCCAATGGTGCACACCAGCTTTGTTTTGCGGTGCCAGCTGTTGCTGCTGACATTGCTGCTGCTGCTGCTGCTGCTGCTTCTGTAGGTGCCTGTGCTCAGGTCCCCTGGGTAACCTCCAGTACTGCTGTAGGCCTGCCTGGACCTGTCAGATTGGCAGCACATGGCATTTGAATTGCAAAAAATCATATTCAGTTTTCCGTGAGTGCGCTGCACAGTAGCCTTGTGCTGATTGTTGTGCATGCAAATGCCTGCCATGAGCAATCCACTGGTGCTTGAAGTGCAGGACAGGAGCAGATGGTAAGTGTATTGGTTTAATGAGAGAAGCACACAAGGTGTTAGGCCACGCACCGTGCATCCTTTGTGGGCAGGGGGGCTGCAAAAGCGTCCAAGCTGTACTCCTGTTCGGCAAGGATGCTCTCTATGCTGTACGCGTGCACTCTGCTAAGCGTCCGCCTACACAGCAGCAGCAGCAGCAGCAGCAGCAGCAACAGCAGCAAGAATATGTACGCAGAGAGCCGCAAGGAATCAGCTGCGGGTCGGGGTTGCGACTAGATCCTGTATAGCCGTAGATCGAGAGTACAAGCCCTAAGCAAGCCCAGCAGCTCCAATAACAGCCTACCTGACGCAGCTGTTGGCCAGGAGTTTTGAAGTGGAGCTACGTAGCGGCTGGCTGACAAAGCTACGTTCGCAGCAGCTCCAGCTGAGGGACTGACCGTGCAGGACCATTCTTGGGGCAGCCCTAGTTCAGCGCGCTGGCATCAAGGCGCATCCAGCTAGTTAACTTTTTCAAAAACGTCAACAAATAGAACGTTTTGCAGGTCAGACTGGCCATCACTCGTGCCAGGAGTTCTGTTCATTTAATGACAATCCTCAACCAGGGTTGTGGTGCGTCTTTCTGATTTCAGCGCCACTAAATCCTGTTATCATCTGGTTACATGCGGAGTGTGGCACGCTCATTACTGACCATTGCGGTGCCCGCTCATGCTGCCTTGATGCTGCTGTCAAGGAGTGCATCTTGTCTGCACCGCGTGCTGGCTGCGCATCAAGGCCCGAACAGCTTAGGAAGTGGCAAAACTCGCCGTTCATCACTCACCGCTCTCGTGCCTGCTGCAGCTGCTTCCACCTCTGGTGCGCCCATGTGCACTGTGGTACACACACTTGATCCTGCTCAGGCCGCATACTCTGGTGTGCAGTTGAAGTTGCCTCACGCCCTGTAAATTGCCACAGGGATGCTTGAGGCTGAAGAAGACCGCTATGATGGTATAATAGTCAAGCCAGACAGCCTTCCAGCAGACCCAGGCACCTTCAAGGCAGCGCTGGAGGAGTCTCTGCAGGTGGGCAGCCAGCCATGCAGCAGCAGCATCAGCAGCAGCAGCCTTGGTGCCTGAGTAAAGCAGCATGTTTACGTTGGCAACTGCTGCACAAGGAGTCGCAGATGCACAGCACAGCTGCTGCTCCTGCAGCTGCCGAGCTTTTATGCAGTGGGTGGCAACAGCCTGGCGACAGGCGGCCTGTTCGACCGGTGCATGTCCTGCAGGGACAGCAAGCAGTGCGCTGTGTCCATGGAACTGCTGCTCTCATGTGACGCCCACATGCCTTCGTCTGATGCGCGCTACCACAGGCTTGGACCAAGCAGGGAAAGCGGGGCATCTGGCTCAGAGTGCCCATTGCGCTGTCGCAGCTCATCCCAGTGGCAGTGGAGCCTGGCTTCACCTTCCATCATGCAGAGAAGGTGGGAGCAGCAGCAGGACATGGACAGCAGCCGCAGCAAGCTGTGGCTCAAGCCAGCTGTTACCAGCAGCTGAGAGCTGAGTGCTGCTGAGGGGGTCAAGTCATGCATTGTGTGCAACAGCACTTGCAGCAAACCATGCACAGCACGCGCTGAACTTCAACAACCAGAGCTGCAGCTGTGTGGCCCGTTGAAGGCAGTCAATAACTGCAACTGCCGATTCAGTGTGTGTGCATTGCTGTATCTTGGAGAGGAAATGTGCATGCCGCTGCAGCACTCGTGCCGTGTGACTGTGCTTGTCAGTGAGGTTGCTCCTGTTGGCCGCACTCTTTCAAGTCACCTAAACCCTAAACCTAAAGTCACCACTTCACCTCACCACTGCCATTGTTGCTGCTGCTGCTGCTGCTGCTGCTGCTGCTGCTCAGGACTATGTCATGATGACCAAGTGGCTGCCACAGACTGAGAACACGCTGCCACCCAACGCCTCTCACCAGGTGCAAAGTCTGGCAGCACCAGCAGCAAATATGTAGCGTATTTCCCGTCCATCATATGACATTCAAAGGCTACTTTATAAAACGCCTTGTAAAAAAATTATACAAACAACACCAGCACGTCACCGCTGCGGTCTGCACTTGATGACGGCCGCTTGCGGCAGTGCTACTCTTTGTGGGTTGGCTGCGCTGCCTGAGTGCAACGTGAGCGCAAGCTCGTGCGCAGCCCCAGGCATGGTGCCAGCTGGCTGCGGTCGCCATCTGCACCTTACTATCCCTTGGGCATGTTGTGTGCGGCATTGTGTGCGCTGCTTTGGTTCGCAGGGTTGGTGCTGTTGGCTGACGATGGTCGGCAGGAGGCTAGCTTCCTATGGCGCTGTAGATGCATCCACTGCTGCCGTGTTTGCTGGTGTAGGCGCCGTGGTGGTGACCGCGCTGCAGGACATGCTGGTCAGGTGCAGGAGGCGCAAGTTTTCCGCGGCAGTGTGCACGCTCTCACAGAGCCGCACTGCTGCACTGCTGCCCTGCTGCCGTGTGTGCAGGTCGGTGTGGGTGCCGTGGTGGTGAATGCGCAGCAGGAGATGCTGGTGGTGCAGCAGGCGCAGGTTTCCTGCGGCAGTGTGCGCGCTCTCACAGAGGCGCACTGCTACCCTGCTGCCGTGTGTGCAGGTCGGCGTGGGCGCCGTGGTGGTGAATGCGCGGCAGGAGATGCTGGTGGTGCAGGAGGCGAACGGGCCGCTGCGCGGCCAGGGCTTCTGGAAGATGCCCACAGGGCTGGTGCAGGAGGGCGAGGACCTGGTGGATGCAGTGGAGAGGGAGGTGCTGGAGGAGACGGGGGTGAGGTGAGGACGCAATGAGGCCAGGCGCTGCTGTGCCACCCGCCATACCAGGTGCATTGCGGCACAACGCCCTCTTGGCAGCCGGGATGGCTGATGTTGTAGGCAAGGGTGCGAGGGAGGTGCTGGAGGCAGCCCGGCAAGGTGAGGAGCGCGCAGCAAGCACGCAGCGCGTATCTTGAACAGTCCGAGCGCCTTGCAACACACCGTTCCCCTGGCAGTTGGGTTGACCGGCATCATGTGGCGCAGCGGAGAGGGAGGTGCTGCAGGGAAGTGGAGGCAGGCGGGAAGGACGCCAATGCAGTTGAAGGCTGTGGATGTATAGTTTGTCTTCTGCGGGGTTCTTTCTGCACTGCGTGCCAAGCAGTGCTGATGGTGTTGCACGCCAGGCCATGCTGCAGGAGGTGATGGTACAAGGCTGATGCAGAGGATGACATGCAGCACAGAGATGTGCATGAGCAGGCAAATGTTCATGGTCGGCTGGACATCTGAGTGTATACTGAGGCATCGACATTCCTGCTGCTGCTGCTGATGCTGCCGTGGTGGGTCGTGCAGGGCCAAGTTCAGCGGGCTAATAGCCATCCGTCAAGCGCACGGCTTCATGTTTGGCAAGAGCGACATGTTTTTCTGCTGCGGGCTCACACTGCAGGAAGGCTCAGATACAGGGCAGCAGCTGAAAGCATGCGTGAGTCCCAGAATGGTGTCAAGCAGTATTCATTGTTGTCATGTGACAGTGCATGAACGCGGCCAGCAGCTGTGCGTGTATGGTACTGCTGCACAGTCTGCTGGTACAGCGCAGCTTTATGGATGGCCAGCTGTCGAATGATGGCTAGCTGTCGCATGATGGCCAGCTGTCGAATGATGGCCAGCTGTCGCATGATGGCCAGCTGTCGAATGATGGCCAGCTGTCGAATGATGGCCAGCTGTTGAATGATCGCCAGCTGTCGAATGATGGCCAGCCGTCAATGATGACGTTGACGGCCGGCACCTCCCGGCGCTTTGTGGGGTGGCTGGCACAAGTAGCGGCTGTAGTTGTTGCAGGACTGACTGCACGACACCTGGTTGCGCTGGCTGCGCTGTCAGAGCACAGTGGTGGTAGCTGCTGCCAACAGGCACAGCATCCGCCCTCAGACACTTGCCTTGCCTCTTGGAATCAGGAATAGTAACAAATCATTGCAATCCATGGCTTTCCTTGCCTTCTGACGGAATTGCATGTGCTTGCAGGAGCGCGAGATTGCAGCCGTGAAGTGGATGCCGGTGCAGGAGTACACCTCGCAGGCCTACTTCCAGAAGCTGCCGGCCGCGTACCACACCATGATGGAGCGCTGCGTTGCATGGGCGCAGGGCAGGTACAGAGGCATGACAGGGCGTGTGTTTGAAGGCAGTGCAAGCAGGCCGCGGCAAGACTTGCTGCTGTGGGGTGACCTGGACGACGGACCTGCTGCTGCTGCTGCTGCTGCTGCTGCTGCTGGTGATTGCGCAGCAAAGGTTGCAAGGGTTGCAGATAATGGTGCTTGTGACAACGGCAGTGTTGTTGAGGTTGGAGAGGGGCGGACGGCTGTGGTAGCTGCCAACGGTCTGCTCAACTAACGCTGTGAGCTGGAGTTGAGCAGCGGTTTGGAACCTAGTAGTAGTGTAGCGTGCTGCTGTGTGTCAGTGCACATTTGCAGTGCAGGTGTGTCACTGGTCATGTTAGTGACGTCTGCTGCACTTCCACAGCAGTAGTTATGCAAAGCCATTAAAACTGTGGAAGTATGTGAGTTGAGTGCGATGATCCTGCAGGCTGCCCATTTGTCGGCTTAGTGGGGTTGCATCTGTAGGTGGCTGTCGCTCATGTGTTTGTTGTCCATTGGCCATTCAGTGCATGCCTGCTGACATAGTGCCTATGACAGTTCAAACCACTGTACTGGGAGTGCTGGAGTCCTGCTGGGATTCACTCCACATGTACACAGTACTGCTGACCGTGATTAAGCACGTCCCGTGTCCACACGGTGTTTCAGATGACGCAGACTATGCTTGTATGTTGTTGTTGGCTGCAGCGGCGCTTGCGTTCGTGGCAAGCACCACTGGAGCTGACAGCAGGTGCTGCTGCGCATGCACATGTACACCTGCCCTCTTTTAATTCGCGACCGCTGGTACCGCATGAAGTAGCGCCTGTGGCCCGCAGGGTGCTGATGTGCACAGCACGATGCGAGTCCCTAAGTCACTGGATGTTGCTACACGCCTTGCTGTGCTGGGCATGTTTTGTTTCAGACCGCCAGCCGTATTGAGTGACTCTGACATGTGATTGATCCCAGCCGGCTGCTCTAATGAACATGATCATGTGCAGGAGGACCAATGCATCACGCATGGCAGCTCACAGCAGTCATGTGGCATGCTACTGCAAACTGTGCAGACGAGCTTCTTGATGACTGCGTCTCCCACAGCAGCCACTGGCCAGTGCTGCACGTGCGTGTGCTGCAGTTCGTGCGCTCGCATCAGATAGCTGCACTACAGAGTGTTGTGCGAGCTTTTTGCCTGCAGAGCTTGCCACTGGCTCCCCAATGTCAAAATGAGCAGCACTTTTACACAGCAGCAAAAAAGCAAGCAAGCCAGCAGTGTCTCCCCACCTCTGCATGCCCCAATGTGCAACGCCAACCATATTTTTTCCAAGTTGTGAGGTGTGGGAGTTGGCCACTTGGTGTGCGGCAGCAGGCGCCTCCTCGTGGCCTGGGCGGTGCGCGGTCCGGAATTGTGCTGCTGCGTGTTGGTGGTGGCAGCCCTGCAAGAAATACCACATGTGCTTGGCACGAGGCTGTGGAAATCAAGCCAGGATGCCGTGGTCTTGTGCATTGGTTCATGGCGGTGCAGCTCATAGTGCGGCAAAGAGAATGCGCACAACGCATGAGGGGGTCGGGTAACTCTGCTTTTCCTTGCTCTGCCTCCCTGCTAGGTCACAGCGCTGCTGCTCCTAGCAATGCGGAATGTATATACGTAGGGGTGCGCACCATGTGCTGATGCAAGTCTGTAGTGGTGTGCCTTCTCACATTAGCAACTGCGCCGGACTACACCACCTGCCATCGACAAACGGTGTGAAACAAAAAATGGTGTAGCGTGTTGGACGCAGCGGGCCCAGCAGCCACATTTGAAGCTTGGCGGCACAAACTATAGGGTGGATACCACCTGTGCTTGCCATGCGCGCTTACAGTGCTGCAGTATCATGTGGCATGTCATGACCTCTGGACAGAGCTACATTCCTGGGGCCGATGGTGCCGATGCTATGGCTTGAATGGGTAATATGATGATGATGAGTAGGCTACTGCTTGAGGCTGCGCGCACGTGAACAACAAGGCACAATGCATCATTGGCTCTTGAAAATCACAGCAGCAGTTGCTCCATGCATGAGGGTGGGTGGTGGGCATTTGGCATGTATCGAATGCTAGTGCCGTGTCCTTTCACAGCAGCGCCAGCACACATCAGCTGGAGCATTGTACAGTGGGTGAAGCCAGCGTTGCTTGCATGCGTAGTCACTGCAACATAGATTTGCATGGCGGGGTCAAGGGGCTCTGCTTCTCCCTGTTTGGTTTCCCTGCTAGCTTACAGTGCTGCTGCTTGCCACAATGCAACATGTGCACACCGTCGACCCGGCAAAGCAAGGCAAGGAATGGCTTTGTAACCCGGCCCCTTCGTGCAATGCCGTGCATGCAAGCGAGCTGACACCCCCTGGCCATGCATCACAGTTGGCCACCGCCCAGGCATTACACAGGACCAAGCATTGTGTGTGGTGTTCGGGACGCAAGCCTGTCAGCCGCGTTCAAGATTTGTAGGACTACAAACTTTACAAAGACAATGCAGCAAATGCGGCACTCACATTGCTACGATGGGGCCCCCGCCACCATGGCTGAACTGTCTTGCATCATTGCGGCCACGTACGGCCGTCCATGGCAGCACAAAGGAGCGCATGCAGCTGTAGCCGTTACAACCAGGGATAGACTCTGTAACCATACGGGAGTGACTCCCTCACGCAAATCACCTGAAGGTACCGTACTAGTGCTGCGCAGGGTAGCGTCTCACAACAGTCGCACTGATTTCCTATCAAGACAAAACTTGGTTGCAAAAATGCTCTGCAGTGTACGCAACATCATCATTATATTACCCATTCAAGCCATAGCATCAGCGCCATCTGTAGTGCGTGATTTGCAGTAATGTGCTGTTGCTGTGCTCTGCTCTAGGGTTGTTATATCCTGCAGTAACACATGCCCAGTTCCTGGGCCTGCCTATAGTCAGCACACTCGCCACAGCACATTGTTGGGTGTTAGATTAAATTGAACTTCGACTTGTGGCACATTCGTAGCGTTTGCAGTTGAGCCGCCTTCTTGAAAAAGCGGAAAGTATCTGGCAATACCCAACCCCTACACGCGCGTCTGCGGTTACGAGCTGAACAACCCGTGCTTACTTGGAAGCAAATCTTTGTGGTGGAGACTGAGGGACCCGTGCTTACTTGGAAGCAAATCTTTGGTCATGGACAAGGCCAACTTCAGCATCACCCTGGGGCTGGACTTCTGCAACGCGTACGGCGCCTCCATCAACAGCCGCAGCTTCCGGGACAGGAGGGTCGGCGCAGCGCTGCTGATGCCGGTGCCGCCGCAGTTTGCCCGGCGGGGCTGGGTGCCGCCTCCGCCTCCTCGGCACGTGCCGCACCACCTGCGCGCCTCCTGGATCTTCACGTCGCACATTCCAGGGCAGTACGTCGTGCACAGGCACCGCCGCCGGGGCACACGCGTGCCGCTGAAGGCGCTGCTGGCATACGGTGTAGGTTGGTGGGCATCAGTTTGCGTGCTTGAGAAAAACCCTCCTTACCTTTTGTTTAATTGATGTCCAGTAATGATGACGAGTTTTGCTTTATGCCGGGTGGTGAGCCCAGCTCACCGGCATCGACGTCGGGGGCTGAGCAGCAGCGCTGCTGCTAGCAGCAGGCTGCGCTGCTGCGCGCATTGCAGTTACAGCGCGATGCTTACCTACATATTTCACAGCATCAGTTTGATCAGCTGCAGGCCTTGTTGTTTGAGTTTAGTGATGTTTTTGCTGTCGACGATACGGTTTTAGGGTGTGTACCGGATGAGAAGGGCGTTTTCCACTGCATTCCAAATGGTTCTGCTGAGCCAGTGACGCAGCGACCTTACAAGAGCAGCCATCATGAGTCTTTGTGGCTGCGTGTTGAGCTGCAGCGTTTGGTACGGCTTGGGGTGATTCGCAGCAGTACGTCGGCCTGGATGAGTCCTGTTGTATTAGTTCAGAAGCCAAATGGTGGCTGGCGTCTGTGTGTTGATTTACGTGCACTCAACAAAGCCACGCTACCTGATCCCTACCCTCTGCCTCGCATTGAAGAGGTGCATGCAGCTATGGGTGGCTGTGCATTGTGGTCTCAGATGGATTATGTTACTGGTTTTTGGCAGGTGCCTATGAAAGAGGAGGACTGCCATAAGACTGGCTTTACCACGCCGTTTGGAAACTTCGAGTTCTGTAGGATGGCCATGGGCATGATGTCTGCTCCCTCTACTTTTCAGAGGTTGATGGATGAGGTGCTTAAGAATGTGCCCAGCGCCAAGACGTACATTGATGACACGTTTGTGTTTACGCCAACTTTTGAGCAGCAGTTGGCCACCTTGTCACGCGTGTTCCAGCGCAGCCGGGAGTACAATCTTAAGATGAATCCTTTAAAGTGTCGTTTCTGTGTGCCGGAAGTTGTATGCTTGGGTCACTTGGTGTCTGCTAAGGGCATTCAGCCAGTCATGGATAAAGTGGCTGCCATCATGGAGTTGCCTAAACCTACTTCTGTGAAGGGCATGAAGGGTTTTTTGGGGGTTATGGAGCAATATCGAAAATACATTAGCGGTTACGCTGCGATGTGTGCGCCATTGCAGTTGCTGACGCGCCGCAATGTGCCTTTTGTGTGGACAACTGAGGCTGTTGTGGCTTTTGATGCAGTGAAGCAGGCGCTGTGCTCTGCGCCAGTGCTTGCTCTGCCAGATTGGACTTGATCTTTCATCTTGACCACGGATTGGAGTCGTCTCGCTGTTGGTGCGGTGCTGTCACAGGAGAATTCTGAGGGTGAAGAGCATCCGCTTGCGTTTGCTTCACGTTCTCTCACCGCTGCTGAGCAGAACTATGCTGCTACACAAGGTGAATGTTTGGCAGTAAAGTGGGCCGTAGATAAGTTTCACTACTATCTGCATGGCAATCGTTTTCTGTTGCGCACTGATCACAAGGCGTTAGAGTGGCTGGACAGCGCTCGTTTCACTATCTCCAAGTTGGAACGGTGGGCGATGCAGCTGCAGGCGTATGATTTTTCAGTGCAATACATCAAAGGCTCCACCAACTGTGTGGCTGACTATCTGTCACGTCCGCAGCCTAGTAGCTCTTGTGTGCTTCAGCATGAAGATGGTCAGCAGGAGCGTGTTTCTGCTGGTGCGGTGGTGATGTGCAGTGCTGCGTGGCCCAGCAGTGTAGTCAAGCAGTCTGATTTGGATGCTGTCGGGTGTGAGGTGTGTTCAGATCCGGGTGGTTTTGATAACATGGCGATCTGCTCCGGGTGTGACCGATGCTATCACTTGCGGTGCGTGATGCCACCCATGTCGACTGTCCCCAGTGGTGACTGGTTTTGCCCTGGATGCGACCCGTGGTTTACCAATGTGTCTGAGTTGTGTGATCCTGAGACGGTGTTGGTGTATGCGCCAAGCGATCCCCATGTAGATGATTTCTTGCTGGCGTATGTGCGTAGTGAATGGATGATAGTGTGATCCAGGGTTTGGCTCGAGGCAGGGTGCGCGCCGTACGGCACAGAGCTACTGCTCTGCGGCCTCACCGCACTGTGCCAGAATGGCTGATGGTGTTAAGACACAGGAAAGGCGCTAATCCTGTGTGGTTGTGCTGCCCTCCTGTGTCTTACAGATGGGATGTGATTCGCTGTATGCTTGATGCTTTGGGTCATGCTGGTGCTCAGCAGACTTGTGCGTATCTGCAGCAGCATTTTCACTGGCGTGGCTTGCCTGGTGATGTCCGACTGTTCGTGGCTCAGTGTGATGCCTGTCAGCGCCGGCGGCTGGCGCTGCCTGCACCTTTCCCCATGCAGGAGCCTGTCGTCCGGGGACCGTTTGAGCACGTGCACATTGATTTGTGTGGTCCTTTTGTGACTCCCTGTGCAGATCTTCATGGACGGTTGTATCTGCCTGATGCGCGAGAGAAAGTTTTCAAGGCTTGGGTGGTGGTTATGATTGACTATTTCACAAAGGCTGCGGAGTTTGCTGTGATATACGATAAGACAGCAGCTTCAGTTGCGCGGGCGTTTTACTTCAGTTGGATTTGCCGTTACTTTGTGCCTAGTCATGTGACGAGTGACAACGGCACAGAGTTTGAGGTTCAATTTGGCCATTTGCTGGCATGTTTGGGCATCAAGCATGTTCACACTTCGGCATCTCATCCTGCTGCTAATGGTGTGGCGGAGCGGCTGGTTGGTTCCTTCAAGAGCATGCTGGAACGCCATGTGAATTCTCATCCGATTCACTGGGTGCAGAGTGTGCCTGTGATGCGACAGCAGTACTGGGCTCGTGTACATGCGACCCTGGGCATTTCGCCGCAGGAGATGGTGTTTGGCCGGCAGCCAGTGCCTGTCTTGCCTTTGGCGCGTGATGTGCTAGCGGTAGCAGCAGCTGCCAGGGTGTGGGTGTGGCCTGAGTTGTTTGAGTGTGAGCATCCAGCCTTGCATGCAGCGCAGCTGCGTCAGCAGTTGGCAGTTGTTGATCAGGATGTGTTTGCCAAAATTAAGCAGCAGTTTCAGCGGAATGCGCGTGCTTGGCCCCTGCGCGGTGCCCGTCGCACTGTTGACAGCTCTGTTTCTTTTCATAAAGGCGATCTGGTGTTGGAGGTGGTTTCTGGTCCTGTGGCTAACTTGGGAGACGGTGTTCGTGGCCCTTTCCGTGTGCTTGAAGTTCGCGACAATGGTGTGGTGCTGCTTACTACTGGTAGCACTGGGTTTCGTGATGCTGCTGCATTTACGCGCCACATCAGCAATCTGGCTAGATACCTGGACAAGCGCTCTGTGCGTGCTGCTCTGGCAGCGTCCTAATTTTGGTGGGCAGCAGCTTGCATGCGTGCAGCGGTATGCGGTGGTAACAAGCGGTGGTAACAAATCCAGTGCTACATAATGTAGTGTGTGATTTGCAGAAATGTGCTGTTGCTGTGCTCTGCTCTAGGGTTGTTATATCCTGCAGTAACACATGCCCAGTTCCTGGGCCTGCCTATAGTCAGCACACTCGCCACAGCACATTGTTGGGTGTTTAGTCTGTGTTTCTCAGTGGTGCTCAGTGGCTGGCTTTTAGGGGTGCAGGTTGTTACCACCGCTGTGCTGCATCTGCATGTCCCTAGCTGGAGTTTTGGTGGTTGCCTGAATTATTGTGTCGCTGTTGATTGTGTTGGTGTGGTGTTGCTTGTGATGGCTCGCTTGTGCTTCAGTCTTCTCTTTTGGGAGGGGGTGAAGGGCTAGGCTACACACAGCGCTTTAGTGTATGAACTACTACAGCCGTGAGTTGTGAGTTCGGGATGGAATGGTATCAGCGCTTCTGTGTGTATGCCTGCAGTACTAAGAGTCAGCCTGATGCACTGCGCTTCTGGACACAGCTGGTATGATGTTATGTTGTGTCAGCGTAACGGTTATAGCAGGAAGGTTATGTATGCCATCAGTCAGCGGCTGGAACTATGAGGAGGAAGAAGGAAAGTATGTTGCAGCGCTGCAGTTAAGCGTTTGCAGGCGATGTGGGCGTCTCTTCTCGCAAGGTAACAAATCCAGTGCTACACATCGGCCCCGTGTACGCAGCATGTGTAAGCTGATCTACACACCCACATACTTGCCACTCCTTCCAAGAGGCAAGGTCACGCCCACATGACATGCAACTTTTTGTTGGCAGGTGTGCGAGCAGGGTCGCGGGAGCGCTTCACGCCCCTGAGGGACAGCGGCCCTGCAGCTGCGTCACGCTCTGTCATCACCTCCTGAGGCAATGCAGTCCGGGGTGCATTATGCCATACACACCATTGGGCGCCTGAGCAAGCCCAACTCTAGCGCCAGCGGCCACAAGCGTCACAGCTGGTTGTGCGGCAGTGCTAGCACCAGCTGTCTTGACCACAATAGGGCGCGCAACATTTGACTGTGCAGCAAACCTGATGTTCGCGAACCTGATGTGCGCAATAGGGCAGACTTTCACAGACAACAGCACAGCAAACCTGATGTTCGCAACAAGGCAAACTTTCATATGGCTTGAATGGGTAATATGATGGTGATGAAGGCAGACTTTCAGACAGCCTTGCACGAACTCACCAAGCACTGGGGTCACCTTGCACGCTGCTGCGGTTGAACATAGGGCAGACTGTCAGACAGCCTTGCACGCACTCACCAAGCACTGGGGTCACCTTGCACCAACACCCACAGTGCCGATCGGCACTTTGGGTGCTGGTGCAAGGTGACTTCAGTGCTTGTTGAGTTCGTGCAAGGCTGTCTAAAAGTCTGCCCTATGTTCAACCGCAGCAGCGCTGCTGCTGTTGATGAATTTTGTGGCTGGCACTGCCCAAGCCAGGCTCAGCAGTCCCTGCTTGCCACATATTGTAAGGATCGGCGCCCCCGAAGCAATTTTCTAGACTTGGATGCTTGCTACGTGCTCATCAGTACAACCAGCGGCGCAGTACAGTGGGTGGAGCCAGCTTTGCTTGCATGCGCAGCCTTGCATGCAGGGGTAGGGTGACACTGTGGGCTTGCCTTTTCATGCTAGAGTGCTGCTGCTTTTTCACATATTGTACACATATGCACCTCTGGCACGCTGTGGCCTGCCACAAAAGGTACCAAACGCTCACCCAAGCTCGTAACCTTGCGGGCCAGCCCTGGATAGAGGTGTTGTGTGCTTGCATGTGGGGGGAGGGGACGGACGAGGAGGATGACCACAACTGCAGGTGAGCACCACGTTCCTGCTGTTTTGATTGTTGGGTGAACGAGGCTTGTGTTGCTGTGGGGTGAGCCTGCTACCTTCCAGGCTCAGGATGAATGCACAGAACTTCAACCAGATGAGACAGCAGCCCTAGCAGCAGCAGCTTGGGCGTGTTACAGGACAGCAGCAGCAGCAGCAGCAGCCAGTGTCTGGCAGTGTACGCAGTCATGGCAGCAATTGCTTCCATGCTAGCATCACATGGATGTTGGTCCCAACATTCGTGTTTTTCCAGCAACTACAGCAGCACCAGCAGCAGCTACAGCAGCAGCAGAACATTTGTAATGAACAATGAACGACACCATTTCAACATGTGCTATGCTAGTACAGCAGTGGGAAGCACCTGGCTAGCAGAGTGCCCACTGCGTATGCACAGTCACATTCGTTGTTGCTTTACTTTAATCATCAACATCTGATTGTGTGTACATGCTGTTGCTGCATTTTGCTGCGAGTGTTATTGTCATGACGGGCTCTGACATGGGGTCTACTGGAGACTACTTCAAGGTGGTGCGCAGGTGTCACGGGTGCCTCCCCGCCCGGGGTGTGCACTCGTTGACACTTCTGCCCTTCAATTCTCTGCGCTACAGTATGTTTGGATATTTGAGGCCTTGCTGCAGGAATGCGTGCCTGCGTGGCAGCCCACTCGGAGCATCAGGAGAACTTGGGCGGGGGTCTCATGGTCCAGCATTGCTTGAGGTACGCAGTTTTGGCATTTACCTGGAGCCCAGGAGCCGTTGAAAACTCGTCCTATCACAATAATTGCGTGCTGCTGCACATGCACCACGATCAGCACACTCCCTGCCCGTGTACAACAGATCTGCATGGATGATCTCAACTGAGCAGACACTCGACCGATAAGGCCAGCCCACCTTTGTAGGCGGCAACATGCCCGTCATGCCACAAGCGGTCGCATGGCAGTGCCAAGCCATCCACTCCTACCTCAACCTTGCAAGACCGCCCATCCCGCCTGGGCACCATCCTGACCGGTTGCGCCTTCGCCTTCGCTCCCTCCAGTTGTCCTCCCACCTAGCCGCCAAAACCGTTGTCGGCAACCTTCGTGAGGTTCGCCTTGGTATTGGTTGCAACCACTACCAATTGGTAGGGAGCCGGCGCGGATGGCGGGCTGGCCTCGGTGCGTGCGGCACGTGACGCACATTCAACGTTGTGGAGATCCGCCGCAATCATTGTTCTAGGCCGGAAGTTGGCGGCACGTAGTCCTGCAGGAAGAGGTGGTAGTAAACGTTGTTTGCCATACACCAGGCCTGGTCGGGGGGCCCAGGCGCAGGGGCCTTGGGCAGATCATTGGTCATCATGCGTAGGTCGGCAAATGCTTGGATGACCTGTTTTCCGCCGGTGACAATCGGCATGACCGCGTTGATGCCGGTGCAACTTACCCGGGCAGGTATCTGTAGTTGCTTGGGTTGGCCACAAGGCTCAGGTGGGTGAGCGGCCCTGAGATGCCCGCCATGGCGGGCATCTCAGGGCCGCTCACCCACCTGAGCCCTGTGGCCAACCCAACCAACTACAAGTACCTGCCCGGGTACAGTTGCACCGGCAGTATGGCATGGTGTCAAGGCAAGGGGTGTAAGGGCCACGATGATGAAGCCGTGGTGGTTGGGTAGGCCCAGGGCGGCCGGGTTGGCACAAAGGCAGCCCTGAAGTTGCTGGCGGTCGTGGCAAAAGGGGGATTGACACGGGCTGCTGCGGTTGCCGAGGACTCCGCAACGTTGGAGTTGACGGGTGTCTCAAATGGTCATTGTTGCCTGGTGCTGCTGCGTCGACGCACTTGACAGAGCGCGTAAGCCCTGCATCACACATGCCCGGGTTGAGGGTGATGCTGGCTGCAGGGACGTTGAACTCGCCAGTGTCAATGCCGTCCTGCAAGCAGCACAGCACAGCGGATGACACGTCAACAGGCTGACATGTGCAGCAGCAGTATGGAGCCAGAGTGGCTGGCACAAACGTTACCCAAGAAACAATGCAGGGTGTGTAGCAGTAACGAGTGTTAGACGCATGTGGAAGCGTAAATAGAAACTTAGGTTTGATAACTAAATGATAAGCCCGAGGCCCAGCTTAAGCTGTTGTAGACCGCCTACGTTGCGAGGCTAGCGTAGTTCTAACATGCCAGTATGTGTCACATTGACTAGCCCGGGTACTCACACAGACGTATGAGTCACAATAGTAGTATTTAATCATCCAAATACATGGATAGTCACAGCTCTTGTTACAGGGTGCCTCCTCTACATGCCTGCCACCATTTGTCAATAGGAATGTGCTCAAGCCAGCAACATCACCAGGCACAGCAAGCAGCTCAACCTCGCCATAGCACAGCAGCTGCCAGCCCAAAGCCTCACCTATTGATGCACTCGACTTCTCCATCCCGCTGCCAGGTACCGCAATATGTATGGTACAGGCCGTGCACCCACTGTGTGACGCAGGGAAAGGTTGTTGGCTTTGTTTTCAGCTGGCGCCAAGCCTGGCTTCTTGTAGCAGCCTTACGAGTATGCGTGTATGTAAGCGTGATGGAAAAGAGGTTTGTTAACCAATTGATAAGCCTGAGGCCCAGCTTAAGCTGTTGTAGACCGCCTACGTTGCGAGGCCAGCGTAGTTCTAACATGGCAGTACAATGTCACATTGACTGCCGCGTGTCCTCATACGAACGTATGAGTCACTTAGTTTAATCATCCAATACATGGATAATAACAGGTCCTGTTACAGGCCTCCCGCATCAGGAACTTTGACTGTCCTCAGTCAATACACTGATATGAGACCAAGTTGGTAAAGAGCATCGCTCAGGACAACCGTACTAACTCTAGTCAGGACGGCAGGTAACTGATGACATACAGTCCAGTCACCAACCAATCAGCCGTGAAGGCGCGCAATAAATCGGGGATCTAGTTGAGAGTTCCCTCAAATCTACAAGTCGAGTTGAGTGGAGTCCGCGTAGTGCACTAGAGGGCAGGTCACATCACGTGCTTTCTCCATTGATGAGATACAGTCCAAATAGACTAAACTCAACCTAAGTACAACTCGGTACTTTTGGATTAGACAAACAGCTTACAGCTGAGGCACAATTGTATGCAGAAACTGCACAACAATGTAGACAGTAATCACCTGCCACAAGGCAGAAAGTGACAATAACGTAATCAAGCAGTAACACATCTCCAACTAGGATCATTTGTGATGGCGCTTGATACGAGGAGCGTCAGCAACAGGCAAAGCAGCAGCTTGCGCTGAGCGCTTGTTTCTGCGCTGTTTCTTGTGTGGTGCAGCGACTAATTGCATGCCAGACTGAGCCTGCACTGCAGACCAGTAGTCAGAGACTTTCTCTGGGCAATTAGCACAATTAGCTTGTGGCTCCCATGTGTTGTGCTCAACACCATAGCCAAGCCACTTAACAAGAAACTGAAGCTTGCCATGACCCACAAACCTGTGACTCTCAATCTGCTCAACCTCATACTCCATTTCACCATCTATCATTGTAGGTGGTGGTGGAGCTACAGTAGAGGTACCAGGAGAAACTGGTTTAAGCAGAGAAACATGGAACACGTTGTGTACCTTGAGATTGCTTGGTAGTTCTAGCCGAAAGGCTACTGGATTAATGTGTTCCAGAACTTTGAAAGGACTGATCCACCTAAGCAGTAGCTTAGGTGATCCTTTAAACTTCATCTTGATGTTCACAGTGCTCAGAAAGAATGAGTCACCCACTGCAATGTTCATATCATGCCGCCGCCTGTTAGCAGCAATTGCCTGCCGCTGTTGCGCAGCATGCAATGCAGCTTTTGCGTTTTTGACAGCAGACAAAATGGATTCTGCGCGATCAGCAGCAGAAACACAGTCTGGAACATCAAGGCGTCCCTCCCCCTTCAAGAGTTTGTCCAGGGGCAGATGTGGGCGTTTGCCATAATTTAGTACGAATGGTACCGCTTGTACTGACTCTTGCCAAGTATCGTTGATAGCAAACTCAACCAAAGGCAAGAGCTTCACCCAATTGGACTGCGTAGGGTCAACAAAGTGACGCAGCATGTCCTCCATGATGCGATTCTCTATTGCCATCACTTTGCGGGTGATAGGCAGTACTTGTAGAAGTAGAGACACCAAGAGTGCCTCGCAGGCACTGCCAGAATTTGCTGGTCCAAATTGAACCTCTGTCAGAGACCAGCTCATCAGGCAGGCCATGGTGCTTGACGATAGTGTCCAGAAAAATATCTGCAAACTGCTCAGCAGTAGTGTCCTTGCGGCAAGGCGCAAGGTGCACCATTTTGGACAGCCTGTCAACAACGACAGCGACAGAATCATGATTGGAGGACGTTGCAGGCAAATCTGTAACTAAGTCCATGCCAACTGACATCCAAGTGTCAGCAGGCACCGGCAGCGGCTGTAACAGCCCTGCTGGCTTCATGTTGGAGGCCTTGACACGCTGGCAGGAACTGCAGGAAGCGACGTAGCGCCGAACAGCAGCAGCCATGCCAGTATGCCACCAAAAATAGCGCCGCAGCTTATGCAGCGTTTTGGTGCGGCCAGCGTGTGCATTGTACAGAGTGTCATGGCACTCACGTATAGCAACACGTTGTGATTCATCATTAGCAGGTAGCACAAGTGCATCTCCTCTGAAATAAAGACCGTTCGTGAACGTCAAAGCAGCAGTATTTGCAACACTGAATCAAGGGTCCAGTACGTACGCTACCTTCACACGCTCCAGGAAGGAGAGTGAATCTGATAAGGACTGCAAAGGGTTGAGTACAGCAGCAACTGTGCCAACAAAATGCAGCGGCTGCGCAGCAGCCATGCCAACAAAGCAGACAGGGTAGCGGCTCATTGAGTCAGCAGGATTGGCAACGCCCTTGACATAATGCCAAATCAGACGGTGCCCCTGCAAAGCATCAGGCCACCGCGCATGGCGCCTGTTATCCATGTTGACTGTGTCAAAAGTGACGGTGGGCTTGTGATCTGTGTGCACATGCACGTCACGCCCTTCAAGGTATACGCGCCATTTCTGGCAGCAGTACACAATGGCGAGCATCTCAAGCTCCGTAGGTGAATAGTTACGTTCAGCTGGAATCAGCTTACGTGACTCAAAAGTGATGGGTCTGCCTTCTTGCAGCAGCACACCACCTACCCCATCATATGAGGCATCACATATCATGTGAAAAGCCTTACCACTGTCCCACTCTGGCAGAGCAAGAACAGGAGCAGTAGTGAGCAGGTGTTTAATCCACTCAAAGCAAGTCTGGCAATCTGGAGTCCAGACAAAAGGTCCATCCTTACGCAACAAATGCGTCATCGGCAGCAGCACTTCAGCGTAATGCCGTACGAACTTCCTAAAGAAGTTAGTCGTGCCCAGAAAAGAACGCAGGTGCGAAACATCCTTTGGAATCGGAAAGTCTTGCAACGCGTTTACTTTTGCTGGATCTGCTGCCACACCAGCAGCCGACACGATGTGTCTCAGAAAGAGAACGGATGGCTGGTTAAGGTTACACTTGTGAATTGCCACAGTGAGAGCATTGGCTTTGAACACGTCAAGCACTGCACGTAAGTGCAGGGCATGTTCTGCTGCTGACTCACTGAAAATTAGTATGTCGTCCAAATAGACTGAGCAGTACTTGTAAAGCATCGGCGAAAAGATCCGTTCATTACGGACTGAAAAGCAGCAGGTGCGTTTACTAGCCCGAAGCTCAGTGTGAGGAATTCGTAGTGACTGAAAGGTGTGCGAAAAGCCGTTGTAGGAACATCAGTAGGTTGTAACTTGCATTGATGGTAAGCCTGTCGTAGATCAACCAGGCTAATGACTTTTGCACCAGCAAGATAATCAAGCAGCACGTCGATCCTTGGCAACGGGAAACCGTTGCGTTTGGTTAAGCGATTGAGATGGCGATGATCTATCACCATACGTAGCTCTGTGGTTCTTGGTTTCTTGACAAACAAAACTGGACAGCCAAATGGAGAAGAGCTTGGCCGTATGTAGCCTAGAAGCAGTAGCTGTGCTATTTGCTTTTGCATCTGTTCCATTTCAAGCGGGCTGTACCGGAACATAGGCCGTAGATGGGTTTGTCACCCTCAAAAGGAATGACTTCTATGTCCAAATCGATTTAAGAACCCCCAAAGGGTGGCTCGTCTGTACACGTAACATTCAATTTAACGAACCATGATTTAACGAACAAGGGCGATTTAACGAACATATTGGTGTTCCCCGGTGTTGCTCCAGGGCAAAACAGGGCAAAACACCCTCCTGTTTAGCGAACTCAGGTTACCGAACACCGAACCACTAGTTCTACACACTAGGCGGAGTGGGGTGACTGGTGGGCGGATGTCAGACGGAGTGTGGCACCACTCCGTCCAGTATTGAGAAGGGGTTCGGGGGGTTATATTGACGTGCAGGGCTCAAAAACCACCGCAATAGTTAAATTTATGTATTTATACATTCCACAATCTTTTTATGAACCCATGCGTTCTTACGGCTGCCAGCGTAACCACTAACAGGTGACAGTGCAGGCACACGTATTGCAAAACAAGCATGCAGCGACCGATAGCAGCAATCATAGCTCTCTTATGTGAGATCAATGTGGTGTATGTTCAGATCTGGCGTCGGGCATCAAATCTGCTCTGGTGTCAACAGCAGCGGCAATGACCGACAGACCGCGCAGACAGTAAACCAGGAAACGGGATGAAGCATTTGTGTATGACTCAGAGCTCCTAGCAGACTTGTTAGACAGCCGAGCAGCACCTGCCGCTAAGCGCGGGAAGAGGGCAAGCTCCACAGCAGCAACAACACTGCAACAGGATGATTCGGACAGTATGCACAGCAACAGTGATGCTGACACCGCCAGCAGCGACCACGAGGACGAAGAGGAGGATGTAGGCGACAAGGAAGAAGAAGGCGTGGACCTAGATGCGTGAGTTCTGCCTGGTGATACAGCAACAGCATGCTGCCAAGGCGGAACTGCATGCTGCCAAGGCGGAACTGCATGCACTTTGAAACGGCAGGCAGCATCCGTCCATGTGCATGTCTTGAGCAACATGTTGGCTGGCTTTCAAGGACGAAGCAAGCACGCATGGCATTCCTGCACCATGACAGATTCTTTGCAGATGCTGCACAATGTCCATAAGTGTCTGTCACTTGCAACCGTGCAGGCCGCTGAGCGAGGCAGCTCTGGATGAAGTGCACCAGATGGCCATGGAGAGCCTAGGGGAGAGAACACAGAAGGACTACGCCATCATCATCACTGCGCTACGGGTAAAGAGCCTTTGCTGCACTGCAGCCTTTACAAAAGTCTGGTGTGTGTGCAACGGCTGGTCAGTGGACAGCTGTCGATGTCTGGTGCCAGCTGGCAGGAGGAATCTTCTGCAGCAGCCTACCACAGGCACACCTTCCTGCCTCCTCTGCTTTGAGGTGCCCCTTCTTGTCTGCACTCCCACATGTTGATTGTGTCGTTGTATGTATGTGCAGAGGTGGGCTGCGGCCGGTGGCTTCAAGAAGGGGACCAAGCCTGCGAGCCTGGACCTTGGCAGCATGCCCAAGAAACAGGTGGCAAACCTGCTGTACAGGTTCTTTGACTGGTGGATAGACGGCAAGCCTGGCGACCCTGTGCAAGGGGGCTCAGCGGTAAGTGCACGCCTGACAGATCAACTGCAACAGCAATCGGGATGCACACATGTCCCTCTTTCCTAGGTGTGTGTGGTTGCTCATGCATGTGCATGTAGCAATGTGCCCCTGAATCATTGCATCTGCTGATAGTGGTGGTACCCATGCAATAGAAACAATCAACAAGCGGCCATTACATCTACTGCCTTCACCCTATGGTACACATCCTGGCACCACCTGCAGGTAAGCGTGCGGCTGCTGCGGATGCTGCTTGCGCTCAGTCTGATGTCAACTGCTGCTGCTGCTGCTGCTGCTGCTGCTGCTGCTGCGGGTGCTGATGGTGGTGGTGGTGGTGGTGGTGGTGGTGGTTCCTCCATGCCACTGTGGATTAATTTGAATGCACCCAGCTGCAGAACAGGGAGCTTGGCCGGTCTGCTGCCATGAAGGTGCACTCAGCCCTGCAGAAGCTGCTGGATGGCTGCTGCTGCAGAGTCAGCGCCGACAGCTATGCCCTGAAGGACATCAACCCTTACAAAGGGCTGTACAAGAAGAACTGCAGTAAGAAGCGCGACAAGCACCTGGTTGCAGCAGCTGCTGCTTCTGACGTAGGGCTTGCCAGGGCAGCTCATCTGCACCAGAGCTTCGGGCGTGAGACCTACCTGCTGGGCTGCAGGCGTCTGCTAGCATCAGCAGACCATGGCAATGCGATGCTGCTCAGCATGTTCACCAGCCAGGTGTTCATGGTGGCGCGCGGTGACGATCTGCGCAGCCGTCGGCTGCTGGACCTGTCAACTCGGATGATGGCGTGCGTGGGTGGGTATTCAAGGGCCTTGGCTCAGCAACTAACTGTGCAGACTGTGCATGTCAGATGGCTTGCAAATGCTGTGTGCTACTGCTGCTGCTGCTGCTGCTGCTGCTGTTGTGCAGCAATTGTTGTGACGACTGCGTTGTTATTGGCTGGGAAACAGCGCTGCGTGACGATTTCTTGCCACATCCCACTGCAGCACCTGGCAGCTGGTTCATCTCAAGGTCAAATGGTGCTGCCGCTGCCCTCCCCTCCCCCTGTATCTGCTATAATATCCTGCATTGCGCACTGTGCTGCCAACAGGGCCCTCTATGGCCGTCGCCATCACTGTGATGCAGCCACAGGCACCGGCAAGACGCTGGTGACACGCCCTGCCTTCAAGGGTATTCTGCGCAACAAGCTGCCTGAGATGTGCGCAGTTGGCGCGCTGGCTCGCTGGCTGGTGGTGCGCATTGCACTGCAGGCAGAGGCGATCCCCAAGCCAGGCTCCAAGAGTTGGAAACAGTTCCACCTGTGGTATGGCAGAGCAGGTGCGATGTATGGTTGTAATCTTTTTGTTGCTTGCAGTGCAACTGTTAACAAACATGCAACTGGGGTGGCCAGTTCCTGAAGCACAGCAGGCAGTGCATTGACGTTCAATGTGTTTGCATTTGCAGGCGAGGAGATGTCCAGGAACAACCACGGCAAGCTGATGGCCCAGCTGTTTGCTGACCTGGGTGTGGAGACTGCCAAGCTCACCCATGAGATGCGCATCTTTGCCACGCAGCTCATGTATGAGATGGGCGTGTCACTCGAGGTGGGGCAGGCAGATGCCAGTGGCCTAGGTGTTGGTGTATACTACATTGCAAAGCGCCATGCCAAATTTTGGGACTGCAGCAGACATGTGCAATGGGCTGGCACTGCATGGCAGCAGCACTGCATGCATTATATTCTCATGCAGGGCTGCTGCTCACTTGCAAATGCTGCTTCATTTGCATTTGTTGCAACAGGTGATTCAGCGCATTGGGGCGTGGCTGCTGGACCCCTTTGGCACCGCCTACATTGTGCCGGGCTTCACAGCAGAGGCGCTGCTGGCGCTGGCCCTGTGGCCAGGTGCTGGCCAGAAGGACTTCACGGGCTACTGGGCTGAGCGCTTCCATGCAGCTGTGTCTGAGGAGCTGGTGCAGCTGCTGATGCCCGGCCTGGCAGCGCTGGAGCAGGCAGTAGCAGCTGCTACTGCTGCTGGCAAGCCCAGCGCCGTGGCCGACAACCTGGCTAGGCTGCTGCGCATGCTTGCAGTAGTGGTGGTGCAGGATGCACTTGAGCTGGCTGATAGGTACCCAGACAACCCTGTGCACAGGATGCTGCTGCAGAACGACAGGTTCAAGTAAGTATGGCTGGTGCAGTGCTGCCTATGTACAGCACTTCTTGCTGCAGCCGGCAAGCCCGCACTACTTTGCTGTGGCAGCTTACAGTGGCCGATGCATGACGATATGTGACTGTGGAGACACAATGCGCTAGTTTTTGATCTCCAAGAATGCAGGTGGCTGGTGTGATGGCAGGTTGTCTTGTGTCTGCAGAATATTTCCCAAATGTGGCATTTGTTTCCGTGCTGCTCACCTGCTGCACGCAGGCTGCTGCTGGAGTCATACAAGCTCGCCAAGTGTGCTGGCACCTTTGAGCAGCAGCGCCCGCTGGGCGTGAAGGAGACAGTGAAGCAAATGCTGCTGCAGCAGACGCAGGACATAAAGCAGCACCTGAGCCGCGCCATAGGCAGTGCAGGCATCAGTGCTAGCAGCAGCGCTGGCCTAAACTGGCAGGGTTTTGAGCAGCTGCAGCAGGCAGCTCAGGAAGACCAGCAGCAGCAGCAGCAGCACTCGCTAACAGTTGAGGAAGTCATGGCCAATCTGCAGAAGGTGGCAGCTGGCAGCGCTGAGCCTGCACCAGAGCTTACACAGCGCATCCAGCAGCAGGAGGTGGCAGTGATGGACCCACAGTTAGCTGCAGAGCTAGATAGCAGCAGCAGCGATGCCGCAGCAGCCACAGCCGTAGGGACTGAGGAGACTGCTGTGCCAGCAGCCAACACAGCAGCAGGTGCTGCTAGCACGGCGATTGGTCAGGCTGCAACTGCAGCACCTGGCAGGTCACGTGCCAGCGCACCAGGGGGCTCGTCTGGTGCAGCAACAGCAGAGGAGGCAGCGGGGGCGCCTGACCCGGCTGCAGATCCAGAAGTGCAGCTGCTCATGACAGTTGAAATGCCTGGTGAGGAGTTCAGCACGCCAAGCGGTAAGAAGTACAGCAGCGCCATACTCAACAAGAGAACAGCTGAAACACTCTCACCTGGAGGCATGCACTAAACTGCGTTCTTCACAGGTGCAGAGCAGCAGCAGCAGCAGCAGCAGACCAATGTTTTGCAGGGTGGTGCTGAGCAGGAGCGTCCCATAGTTCAATGGCAGCAGCCACAGCAGCAGAAGCAGCAGCAGCAGCAGCAGCAGACATGCGTTGCACCATCCAGTGTTCTACTGCAGCAGCTTGCTCAGGTAACACAGCAGCAGGCACTGCTGCTTCATCAACTGCAAGCACAGTCGGCTGAGCAGGTGCAGCTGCCGCCGCCGCCGCCGCCGCCGCAGCGCAGCAGCAGCAGCAGCAGCACACACCTGGTATGCAGTCTCTGCCGCCTTCACAGCTAGCTACTGTTCAGCAGGCGCGGCAGCAGCAGCAGCACGTGCTGCAGCAGCTGCAGCGCATGTTTGGTGCGGGACAGGCACAGCAGCAGCAGCTGCTCAACCTGCAGCAGCGCAGCATTGACATCCAGCAGGAAATGGCGGGTCAGACCCTGTCGCCACCATCTGGCAGCCGCTGATCAGCTCTCAGCCTGACCTCAACGCAGCACTAGGCCCTGCAGGCAGTGGCTGCTTAGTCAACACTGCTGCTGGGGCTGCTGGCACCAACTCAGCAGCATTGCTACTGGCAGCTCTAGAAAGCCGCCAAGATCGCATGTTGGCTAAGGCAGTGGCCATGACCATCCAGGGCGTGGTGGCGGCGAGTGCAGCAGGTGGGAATGGCGCAGCAGCAGCTGCTGGGGCTGATCCAACCGCCACAGCAGCAACTGGAGACGGGGTGCCTGGTGCAGCTGCTGCTGCTGCGGCTCGGTACTTAGAATCAGCAGCAGCTGCTGCAGGCAGCAGCACAGCAGCAGCTGCTGGCAGTGGCATTCAGCAGCTGACAGCAGTGCAGCCTGCAGGTAAAGCCAAGGGCAAGACAGAGAAGATTGGGTTTCCTGACCTCAGCAAGCATGGCGGCATGGAGGAGCTTGCAAGCTGGTACTATGTTGATGCTCTGGCTGACACAGGCAGGACACCACAGCAGCTGGAGACAGCTGGGGCAGATGACGGCTACAGGTGGCGAGGAGGGCAGCAGCACAGGCCACAGCGATGGGCAGAGTATGTGCAGCTGCTGAAGGCTATTGAGTCAGCACGGGACAGGCTGACTGAGCAAGCCCGCAAGGCATCGCAGCAGCCGCACCGCCTGGCACAGGTAGGCCCAGTTGCAGCAGCACGTGAGCTGGATGCGCAGCGAGTGCTGCTGCAGCTGTCATTGTGTGAGTACAGGGAGTTCCTGAACCACACGGGCAAGGGGTACCGGAAGGGCAAGGCGGTCGCAGCTGCGCTGCCAGCTGATCAGTGGGGGCAGCTGCCGGAAGACCTGCAAGCAGAACTGCAGGAGGCGCAGGAGGCGCAGCAGGCAGCTGCTGACTGAGCGGCTTGCAGCAGTGTGTGCATGTGTGGCATACAGGGTCCATGGCGCGTCTCAGTATTGCATGTAGTTGTTTCTGCAGAGCATCACCAGCTCATGCACAGGTCATCATCCAGCCTGCTAGGCAGCTAGTAGCTGCGACAATCCTGAAAGAGCTTGCTTTATGGTGCTTGGCAGTATCGACGTCTGCAAGGTGTGCTCCTGGCAGTATGGATGAGGCATGGTGCAGTACAGGTGTGGTTGTATTGTGCATATGTCCATGGCAGCGTTGTCCCTGTTAGGCTGCTTGTCAGCTGGTCGACGAGTTGTTTGGGGTTTGTGCAAGCACTAAGTCTGCCACATGCTACTGTGGTACCATGACTGCACCGCACAATGTGCCGCCTAGTATATGTGAGCATCATTGCTGTATATCTGCTTGTACAGTGAATGTCGAGTGAACAGCGGTGCAGATTTTATGCAGCCTTTTTAATTTCCGTCGAGTGAAAAGCGGTGCAGGATTTAACAACCTTGTTTTTATATCGGTTCTAGCAAGGAACTCAGTTGCACATGTGCTGCACAGCCTTTTGGTGATTGGCTTGCCAGCCATTTCACAGTTTATGGTACCACATCCTGCTGCTCAGCATCAGAGGTAATTCAACCCCTACCAACTTAATGTGCACTGTGGTAACTTGTGCGGATTGGCATGAACAGATTGGTTGTTGTGTTGTGTGTAGACATCTGCGCGCTTCAGCTGCAAAGTCAGAATCTATTACAGCATAGACATGACTGATGCTGTGTGTACAGCAAGGCAAAGTCAGTCTCCCCTGGGTTGTGCGGTGTCTGGCTCACGTGCACACACCAGCACCCGAAGCAACTTCACTGGACTCCGGTGCTTTCAAACGTTGAGGCACATGACGTGCTCAACAGTGCATCCAGCCGAGCCATACAGTGGGTAGGGCCAGCATTGCCTACGATTGCTGATGCAGCTTTGCATGAGGGAGGCTGGCCCATGGGTGACTCTGCTTTGCTTTTGTGGTAGTCAGAGTGCTGCTGCTGCTTGTTACAATAGCTGTAGTGTTGGACAGGTGCCGCCTGTGTACACCTGGCTAATCACAACTACAACTGCACATATGCAACATGTGTTTGATATGATTTCCAACATAGTCGTCTCTTCTGTTCACCTGATACACAACGTCTGTTGCGAAGATATTCCTGCAGCTGCAGCTGGCAGCAGGGCGTACAGCAGCAAGAGCTGCAGTGCAGGTGCTGTTCGGGTCGTCAGCTGTGAATATGCCGATCCACTTATGTTACTTTTTTTTTTTGGGTTTGTTGGCAACTCGCTACGCATTAGCCATTGACGAACAGCCCGGCGAAGCGAAAGTCCGGCAACCATCCATCCAAGCAGTGAGGTCAGTCCATCTTGACAATAGTGCGCGTACCAATCTGTAGTGAGACGTAACTGCTGCTAATAGACACTTAAAAGCGATGGAGAAGTTTCACAGCGCTCGCGTGACATCCGTCCCGGGCATCTGGCCATGCCCGTCTGGCTCCGGTCAGTGAGCAGAACTAGTGGTTCGGTGTTCGGTAACCTGAGTTCGCTAAACAGGAGGGTGTTTTGCCCTGTTTTGCCCTGGAAAAAACCGGGAACACCAATATGTTCGTTAAAATCGCCCTTGTTCGTTAAATCAAGGTTCGTTAAATCGAATGTTACGTGTAGTACGTCCGCCTGATGCTGCATGTCCAAACTACCTGATGAACAACGCTTCATACCTTATCAGGTTCCGATCTATTCGTTTGCTTTGCACATGGAAACTCTGGCTGTTTGGCGCGGCGTGGCAGCTGGTGTCCTTGCTGTGCTTGTGTTCATAGGAATCCTAGCTTTCAATCCTGTACAACTCAGCACATGCCTTTGGCTGGTGGGCGCTACTGAGGCACTGTTTGCAGTGACTATGCCGTGCTCGCTTGGCGCATTGATGCCATGATACATGCACTGCCTGATGATGATGATTACGACCCTATTGTTGTGAAGCGCAAATTGGTGCATCACCTGAAACGCGTTGATGACGTTCAAGGCAGCATGAAGCATTGGTTT